>JAMPIV010023007.1:0-58516 GCA_024509875.1 Oreohelix idahoensis | reverse complement strand
TTGACGGTTCCTCTGAATTTAAGGCTAGCCAGGGGATGGTTAAGAAATTTAATCTCGTCATGGCATACGAGGTATTTGGGAGATTGCTAGGGGGAGAATCTTTATCTAGCGATTTGCCAACTGCCGCTGAAATTTTTTAAAGAAACATTCTTGGCTTTTTTGGAAGAAGAAAGGTTATTTAACTCGGATGGTGTATAATGCCGATTGAGACTGGCTTCTATACGGAAATCATTTGCCTCAAAATTCACTTTGCCATCTCAGCGCGGTTTGAAGTTCCTCTTTAACTCCATATAGCTTTGAGTTTAGTGTTGAGTCATTCGGCCAGTATATCTTTCTTAACTGGTCATACAGAGGACAGTCCTGTAGAACATGCTCAGCAGTTTGTTCGTTTAATCCACATGTGCACAGTGGTGAAGCAGACAATCGTAGCTTGTGCATGTGTTTATTCAGTTTGTTATGCCCTGTCCTGAGTCGAAAAATAGTTATCTGTCCCTGCCGGTCGAGAGTGTGATAGTCGTCTTTGGGTTGGTTCTGTTCTCTTCTGATAGTCTGGATAGCTCTCTTTTTCTCAAAGTATGTGACTTCATTATCTTCTTGTTCACATTCTCCTCCCTTTTTTGCAAGTTTATCTGCCTTTTCATTTCCGGGTACACCACAATGAGATGGTACCCACTGAAGTATGGTTCTCTTTTTGGCAGCTACCTTGTTTAGTTCATTTCTCAGATGCGGGAGTTTACCACCCTTGAGAGCTTGCAGGACAGACAGTGCATCTGTGAGGATGACTACCTGGTGGCAGTCAGAGTTGGTGTTATAAATCATATTTGCAGCTTGCTCTAGAGCTTGAACCTCAGCTGTATAGTTGGAACAGAATTTACCAGTGGGAATGTGCCTAGTCTCATAGTGGTTGTCAGGATATGAGATAAAGATACCGGCACCTCCATTCCTAACAGCATTTGTTGCTGATCCATCTGTATAGGCATGTATCCATGATTGATCGGGATAGCTTTCTTGGATCATACTCAATGTAGCAGTTCGTTTTTGCAGATCATTATACTCACATCCACTTGTGAGACCACTGACTGATGTATTAATTTGGAGGGCACTGCTGGCCTGCTCCCATGGTACAGGGTATAGGGTGGGCTTCAGTGGTGTTGTCTTCATGGATAGGTCTTCTTGATGCTGTCTTATAAGTCTTTTCCCCGATGCACAAAGCTGCTACGCTTTAGACGTCCCAATGCCAGATCATCTAGTCTTGCCTTCATTGGGTGCATTGGCATACTGTTGTACTTTTCCATCTGGATCATGGTTTTTGTGTCTCTTCTATGGGACAATGTCTGTAATCCAGCAACCTTCTGCATCTCTGTTATTGGTGTAGTTTTCATGGCTCCTGTAATGAGCCTGAGAGCTTGATTTTGCACCTTGTCCAAAGACTGCAGATGTGAGTTAGCAGCTGATGACCATGCTGCTGAGCTAAACTCTAAGTGTGGTCTTATTACTCCATTATAAATCTTCTTTAGATTTCGTTCATTTGCTCCCCAGTTGGTACCTGCTAATTTTCTGAGTATGCCTAGTCGTCTTCGGGCCTTTCCTTCTGCGTTTTCAATATGCTTATTCCATGTAAGCCTTTGGTCAAATGTCACCCCAAGATAGGTGGGGTAGCTTTCTTCCTTGATCACGGTTGTCCCTAGGTGTATGTTAGCTGATTTGTCCTTGGGGGCGAGGGAGAACAGTGTTGTGGAGGTTTTGTCTGTGTTTATTGTGATAAGCCATTTCTCTGCCCATGACACTAGCATGTCTGCTGCCCTGCTGCATTCTATAATTTGCTGTGGTGACATTTTCATCAGCGCACCAGAGTACTAGGTCATCTGCATATAAGGCAGCTTTAACTCCTGCAGGGAGATCTTTCACCAGGTTATTGATGTAAACAAGGAAGAGTGTTGGGGAAATTACTCCTCCTTGAGGTACCCCCTGATGGAGCAACACTTTTCTGCTCTGCAGACCGTCAAGAGTGACTCTAGTTCTCTGTTATGCAAGTATGACTGGATCCATTTCATCATGTTGCCTTGGATTCCACTTCTCCTAAGTTTTGCAATGAGGCCATCTTTCCACACCTTGTCAAAGGCCTGCTTGAAGTCGTCCCAGATCGTTAGGACCTTTTTCTTCTCCTGGAAGGCATCTTCTATTGCTTGAGACAAGTAAGTAACTTGGTCTTCTATACTGTAGCATTCTCTAAATCCAGCTTGTTCCGGCACCAGGATCTGCTCAGACTCTAAATACCATTTCAATCTGTGGTTGACTATTCGCTCCATAGTCTTCCCAACACAGCTTGTGAGACTGATTGGCCGGTAACTTGCAGCCTCGGTCTTACATTTCCCTTTCTTTAGTATGGGTATTGTGATGGCTTCTCTCCATTACTTGGGGTACCGTTCCTTTCAACCAGCTGTGGTTGAATATCTCAAGCAGTTTTGTCTTTGCTGCTGAGCTCAGATTTACTAGCATTTCGTTGCTGATTTTGTCTGGGCCGGGGTGACTTTTGAAACTTAAGCTTGGAAATAGCCTTCTGTAGTTCTCCTAGTGTGATGGGTTCCCTCATTGGGGCAGGAGTATCTGTCTGTCCCATGGTTGCCAGTATTTCTTTTCTTATCTCTCTCTGATGATCTATGTTAATGGGTAAGTTGCTTTCTGAACTGTATCTTCTAGCAAACAAGTCTGCAGCTTGTTTTCCTCTGAAAAGTTTGCCACCTTCATCCAATGTGATAGTCTGCCTAGGTGAGGAACGCTCTTCATTTAGAGACTTGACTAATCTCCAAAGTTTCCTGCCGTCTTTCTCAAGGTTCAGCGATGCCGTTTTAGTTCTCCAGCTTTTCCGTTTTTCTTCTAGCTTTGTTCTCTGAAACTCTGCTACAGCCTTTTTCCATTTGTTGTGAGTTTCAAGTGAAGGCTGAGACTCTGCGTCCTTTCTAGCCCTGTCCATGGCTTCCTGACGTTCTTGGAGTGTGCTGGACAGTATGGTATGTAGTTACGCCGGCATCCTTTGGGAATGGTTTCTTTTGCAGCTTGTAGTATGCATCTGTTGAAGTCTTTTACCACTTCATTAATGTCTCTGTTCTGTACCTTGAGGGTAGACAGCAGCGTGTTCACCTGATGCCTGAATAAACCCCAGTTGGCTTTTTTGTAGTTCCATCTTGTAATGGCTGGGCCTGTACTGAGAGTTGCACTCTGGACAGTAAGAAAGATTGGGCGATGGTCGCTTCCCCCTAGTTGGTCTCCTACTTCTCTACTAATAGATCCAGCTATATCTGGTGTGGAGAAGGCAAGATCTGGTGTTGAAGTTGTGTGCCATCCTCTGGAGTAGAAGGTAGGAGTATCTGTGGCATTATTGACTAGGATTAGGGAGTGATCATCTTGCCAAGTTTCAACCTCTTCACCTCTGTGATCCAGATGGTTATAGCCCCAGCTCTGGGAGTGGCTATTAAAGTCTCCAACTGCTATAAAGTTGGTGGCTGGTACCTGTATAGAGCTGAGACTCAGGGGTTTGTTGTTCGGACAGTAATAGTTCAGGAGTTCTATTTCCATCTTGTCTACCTTTATCTGCAACAGCTGATATTCTGCTCCATCCATGAAGGTTTTCCTTTCGTGTGCAGGAATGTTATTCCTTACAAGAGTAAGTACTCCTCCTTTTCGTCTATCTTTTCTGTCGGATCTGAAGCATTGATATCCCCTTATTTTAAAGGTTTGATCTGCTTTCAAGTGAGTCTCTTGGATACAGCAAACACTGACTTGCTTCTCATACAAGATGTTTTCCAGCTCTGTCTTTTTGCTGTATCCAGCCTGCTTGCTGTTCACTCCCTCTGCATTCCAGTGCATCATGACAAGTGGCACTCTGGGTTTCTCTTTTTCTGTTTTGTTTTGGTCAGTAGTTCTCCTCCGCCGTCTGCTGACTCCACAAGACGGTCTAGAGGGTCCTCCAGTAGCTGAGGGTGGGCTCTGTCGAGGCTCAGAGCCGGCACTGCACCTGCCTGGTGGAGCTCCACAGGGCGAGCACCAGTACGAGATTTATTTGACGGTGTACTCTCCATAGAAAAAAAAAAGCGAGTTGCGTGATACTGTGGTTTCCGGTGCGCCTTCTGGCCCAGTATCTATGACTTTAGCACCTGTTCAACGGGAGAGTGGGCTCATCCCTAATCTGTTTATGTTCCCAGTAGTAGACTATTCGCAAGCAGCCTGGGGGTGTCACTGCTCTGCGCGGACCTTGTTTACCGAGGCGGCGTCCGAGCTCGTATGGTGAAAATATGGTTGCATTATCTTCAAAATAGCCCTGTCTTTCCTGCCATCCTGCAACTTTGAGTTAGGGAGTTCTGAGCTCCAGTCTCTTTCCCAGGCATTTTATCCTGGCCTGGCACGCATACAGAGGGCCCCACTTCTGGTTCTAAGTTAGCAGTTGGGGACAGGTGGGGTAGCACACTGTGCATTCCCCGTCATCCAGGGGGCTCTCCAACTATGCAGAGCTTGCACAATGCTGTGCTCTGGTTCTGGGCTCACCCAAGGAATCCTCACGTCCTGCACAGAGCCACTTCCAGATACCCACCACCTGCCAACCCCCCATTGTAGAAATCTCCTGCATGCGGCCATCCAGTCAAGAGCCAGTATTAAGTCTGGTGCCCAAGTGATTCCCCCCAAGCTCAGTGTGCAATTCTGGGTTCTCATCATGCTGCAACACAGGGGGGATTGTGATGCTCAGCCATCTCTCTCAACTCTGCACCGATAAATGACATCGGGGACTTAACTGTGTCTCAGTACTGGGAGGCCCCGTTTCCGGGTACACCACACACAGCCAGTTGAGGCAACGGTCGCCGTGGGCGCAGTTCATCCCAAATGTGAAGAGGTTGAAAGCACAAGAAAAGAAAACTGGAAAAGTAATACTTCTACTGGACAATGCACTATCTCATCCAGAGACGGATACATTGAATGCAGTTGATGCAAATTTTAAAGTAATTTTTCTGCCTCCCAATGTAACAGCACTGATTCAACCAATAGATCAGGGTGTTATAGCAAAGCTTAAAAAGATGTACAAGAAGGAAGTCCTGCGTCGTTTATTGTTGGCTGAAGATGAAAAAAGTGTGGTGGCGTTTTCCAAAAAGCTTAATCTCAAAGACTGCTGCTATATGTTAGCTGATGCTTGGACCACCCTGTCACAAGATAATCTCAACAAGGCTTGGAATAGATTGCTTGGGAAAAAAGGAGGAAATGAAACTACTGCAGTGGACACAAATGATGATTGTATAAATGAAGTTGTGGAACTGTTTCAAGCAATGCCCGGATTTTCGGACTGTGACAAAGATGATGCACACATGTGGCTAGAAGATGATAATGATTCTGGTTTTCAGTTTTTGAATGACGAAGAAATTTTGTCTTCTGTGCAAGAAGAAAACCAAATACATGTAGTGACCGATGATGAAGACTCCTCAGAAGTACATGATGTACTTGTAGATTATGAAGAAAACCCAAAACGTCGACCAAGTCCTGAAGAGGCCTTTATAGCACTAGAAACAGCGATGGCTTGGTACGAGCAAGAAGATGACAGCTGTCCTACACAGCTTCTCCTGTTGAAGAGAATGTGGGACTTAGCAGCCAAAAGCAGACTATCCAGTTTGGTGCACAAGAGGATTCCTCATTATTTTAAATAGTGGGCTACATCTATGCAAGTACATGTATACGTAAGTTGCGCCTGGTTTTGAATCTTTTGTAATGTTATTTTAAAAACATTTCTCTTTCTTAACAAAAATAATTAATACAAGTAGTACATGCACTGCAGTGTAATGAAAGATTTTGGTGATACAGTGATCTAATACAGTGTGGGTATTATTATTACAGTACAAGTAAATATGTTTTATAGTGTATTTTCTTTGTGATTGTTAATTATTTTTAGAAATATGTGTACATGTACTCGATACATTATGTAATCCAATTATCCGAACATTTGATTATCCGAACGATGCTTGGTCCCATGGGGTTCGGATAAATGGAGTTCTACTGTATTTATATATTTATATATTTATAGTTTAAAAGTCCTTCCTCTTATAGAAAAAAAAAATTATAGCAGCTGTGCTGTTAATCTTGTCTCTGACTACGCTAAATCACTGTTTCATCACTGACAGTTTAATTGCTCATACTTGCCAACGGAAATGGTACTAAGGTGTACTCATCTCTTAAAACAGTTCTGTCCTTGGTAACTGGTGCACACAACACTTTTCACTGTTGATTGTCATTTTAGCCCACCCAAGACTGCGGGGGACTAAGGATGTTGCTCCGATACAACCACTATGCTCTTGTGAAGCTCCAGGCAGCGGGATTCACATGAACATACGACCTCAGGTTGTGATGTCATGAATAAACCTGTAACAAGGATAAATATGGGCTACATGAGATGAGCCTGTCTCAGGTGTCTGCATGTATGATGAATGACAATATGGCTCAGTATGATTTAGCAATATTGAGACAAGACAGGTGTCTACTTGCAAAACATTCTTTCAAATAATATAATACATGAATACATCAAATAATTTGTACACCTAGGTATGATGCAACTGTTTTCTTCCACCTATAATATACCAGGCCATCTCTGACAAGTGCTATACTGGCTGGTAAAATATGTCAACCTTAACAATACTGTTGTAGAAGTCCTGACACGGACAGGTTATGGTTATATGAGCCCTGACAAGGACTGTTAGGTTATATAAGTCCTGACAAGGACTGTGGAGGTTATAATTGGCGGTTTCCATCTTCAGCAATCATACCAGAAAATACAATTTTTTATACATTATACATTCCTATTAAAACCAAAAATCCTGAAATAAAGTGATATTAATTTCACCATTATTTATAGTAAGTCTACATACCCCCTAAGATCAATATAAGCGCAGATTTAGACTCGATTTAGTGAAGCAGTCTGTCCGGCATGCATTTAAGCAGGTATCAGCCTTGGCATGTATCTCATCCATCAAGACGCTCCCAGGAGCGGACTGTGACTCCGACCATGAACTTCTTGCTGCAAACTTCAAGATCAAACTGAAAAAAGTCATTACAAGCGACAAAGTAATACGTTATGACACAAGCGCCATACCAGAAGAGTACAGTGTTGATATTCAGAACAAATTTGACGTTCTTATGGCAGTACAGGAGGAAATGACACCAGATGAACTTGCCAATAACATCAGAGATGTTTTCATTACAAATGCACAGAGGTTAATTCCTAAAAGAAGTATAAAGAGACGAGAATACATCTCAGACGAAACACTGAAGTTGGTGGTAGAAAGAAGAAAAATGAAGTCCAAAAAAGACACAGAAAATCAGGAATTGTACAAGGAATACACAAAGCAGATTAAAAAACGAGTCAGACAAGACAAACAACAATACATAAACGACACCTGCAGGAAAATAGAGGAAATGCGCGAACAGGGATTGAGTAAGAATATGTTTTCTGAAGTAAGAACATTGAACAGCAACTTTAAACCATCACTTCGAGCAATAAACAACAAGAAAGGTGACACTCTAACAGAACGTAAAGATATTCTGAACAGATGGAAGGAGTACTGTCAAGAAATGTACACGGAAATAAACAAAGCGGCAGATAACAACATCATGAATGAACCGGAACGTGAACCAGAACCTACCATAGAGGAGGTCCAGAACGCAATCAAACACTTGAAAAGTGGAAAATCTCCTGGTTGTGATGAAATAACAGCTGAAATGATACAGGCAGGAGGAGAAGGCAGCACTCGCATATACCATGCATTATGCTGCAAGATCTGGCAAAGCGGAATTTGGCCCAAGGAATGGAAAAGATCAATTTACATACCGTTGCCAAAAAAGGGCAACCTGAAACTGTGTACAAACTACAGCTCTTATAAGCCATGCCAGCAAAATACTATTACAAATCACAATGAAAAGGATGCAACAAAAGCTAGAAACAGAAATAAACAAAGTACAGGCGGGTTTTCGACCAGGTAGAGGCACTAGAGATCATATATTCAATATGAGGATCATCATAGAAAAGTGTAGAGAATTCAACGTTGACCTATTACACCAAAGCTTTCGACTGTGTACAACATCAGCAGTTATGGAATATTATGGAAAATATGGGATTTCCAAACCATCTTATACAATTCATCGCACTGCTGTACCAAGAACAACAGGCAGCCATAAGAATAGAGGGAGAAACATCAGAATGGTTTGAAGTACAGAAAGGAGTAAGACAAGGCTGTACCCTTTCCCCTTACCTGTTTAACATTTATGCCGAGAATATCATGAGAAATGTAAGAGATGACCAAGAACACACAGAGTTTGACTCATTTAACATCGGCGGGTACCAGATCCCGGAAATCAGATATGCTGACAACACAGTCCTCCTATCGACCAACCCAGAAGGACTTGAACAATTAATTCTGTCCACCAAAATACACAGCGAGGCCCAGAATCTATACCTAAACGCCAAGAAGACCAAAGTATTGACAACAGACAAAGTAAAGACCAAACCAGAAATTGAAATTGATAACGAAGAACTGGAAAGTGTTAATGAATTCGAATACTTAGGATCAATCATCAACAGCTCTGGCGACTGTGCAGTAGAAATTAAAAGAAGACTTGCAATTGCTTCACATAAACTAATACAGATGAAAAACCTATGGCTAGGCACAAGCAAAGAAACAAAGTTACAACTGATCAGAGCATGTATATTCCCAGTAGCAACATACGCTGCGAGACTTGGACACTCAATAAAACAGTTGCAAAAAAGATTACATCATTCGAAATGAAATGCTACAGAAGGATGTTGCGAATACCCTGGACAGAAAAAAAGACCAACAGAGAAGTACTGCATTCCTAAATACCATCGCAATAAGGAAGCTGAAATTTTTCGGTCATTTAAAAAGACATAATAGTCTGGAAAAAATAGTGATGGAAGGCATGGTCCCTGGAAAAAGGGGAAGGGGTCAACCTAGACAACGGTGGACCCAGGACATCACATAGAGTCTGAACTTGTCTTTGGCTGATGCAGGTCGACTTGCCCAGTATCGTGATGCGTTCAAGAGCAGCTGTAATGGAGACAACGTTCTGGAAAGAATACGTCACATGATGAATCAGCCTTGGCAGCTATCTCTTCACTGGTCTATCGTTCTGGCTCGTCTTCGTGTTAGTGTGTAGATTTGAACAAATTGCTCTTTATTTATAGATAAACATGAATGCATAAGGGACCCCGTTGATTGGTTTGTTGCGTTTTCGTCCTCGTAGATTTCGGGGACACCGTTGCGAGTAAAACTGTCGAATTCCCCTAACAACTTTCCATCTGCACAACTACACTCTTCTTTCTATCCTGTTCTCATATATTTCCTAGGAGCCGCGCTAGCGTAGTGGTTACAACACCGCTCTGGCGACCGGGTGATTCAGGATCAAACCCGGGCGACGGCATTTGAGGATTTTTCGTCGACCGGGAATTGGACTGGATTAACTCGAGACCTGGCGAGGACATTTGAAGGAGTGTTGTCGACCAGGGATTGGCGGCTCCTGAGCCGACCCAGCTGCAATGGGTACCTCCGAAATCGGAGAGTATTTGCCTGAATGGCGAGGGACACCTGTCTCTGTACAAGTAAAAAGGGATACTCACGTAAAATCAATGTCAGGTTAGACATAGTAATAACCTGAGATTTCGCCTCGAGTATTAGCGGGCGTACGCGAAAAAAAAAAAAAAAAAAAAATATATTTCCTTTTATGTCCCCTACTTGGAGCTTTCTTTTCATATAATTAAACTTAAATTTGGTTAATTTATAAAATATATACGTAATTTAAAAGTCCATTGTCTCTCTAGTTTTCGATGTGAAAGCTAAGCCAAACTTACATTTTCTCTTAAACCACTGCATCCTTCTAATATTCCTTTGAAATATACATGCCAAGACATCTCTTCTGAGAAATTCAATAACGTTTACCACTATTTGCTAACGCATGTGCTCATAGCGAATTTATTTCCGTGCAGAAAATAATACAGTTAGATCACCATGATAACTTTCCATGGTGGTCTCTTTCCGACTAGTGTGAACAGAACGGCCTTTTGATTGGCTGGCTATATTTGTACTGCCGAGAAATATTTCATGCCGTCTGTGGTAAAGTGGGATGATATAAATATTTATAGGGGACTTAGTGTACTGGCTGAGATCAGCTGTGAAGGTATCTGTATCTAATAAGTGTGGTGTATTACAGATGACCTTACTTGCTACCACATTTAGACCTCAGTCAGAATTATTCTGGAATATTGTGATGACTACGTTGAATGTCTAGGGTTATGAAAGTGATGAAGTGTATGTTCACAACAACCAACAGACAGATAAACAATTTAGTTTAATCCACAACTCTTTACAACACTGTGACACTCACACACATAGAACACTCTATAAGACTATCTTAATAAGTCAAGTTTTAACTTTAAAAATATGTATTAATTTCTTTCAATAATAGATATCCTGATTCAACTACAAAGTGAACCAGGAATCACAATCAAATGTAATTACAAGTTGTATGTACACTATTTATAGATATGATCTTTGTATTGACATATATTATTATTATCACAATGTGTGTGTAAGTTGTGATGTAGTACTATGAGGTAATACTGGATTTTTCAAGCTAGGTGGTTGTTTATTATCATGACTTCAGGTGTCTGTTTCTGGTGGAAATAGTATTGGAAAAGTTCACGGTTCATGTCATTGGAAACAATTACTTGTCCCTCTTTATTTAATATACTGTCACTTTTAGAAGGGGGGGGGGGGGGGGTACGTGGGGTCACATAAGATTGAGCTGCTCTGGTCAAGAATCTTATCTTCTGTGAGGGCGGCAGGAAACAGTCTCCTCTGCTCGCTTGCTTCACCGTATTCTTGAGAACCAACACTGGTCGCTATCTTGACCAAGGAGTATGCTATCAGCCTCTGGATTCAGCAAAACTCAGACCAGGTGCTGCTTTAATAGTTTAGTAACACGGTCCCACAATTCATGGAAATAGTAAACAAATACGTTGACTGGCGATTTAATTTTCTCTCCTATGGCACAATTCCGATCTGCCTCTGTCCCAGGCTTTTATTTAGAAAAATATGAGCTGGATCTCAACGCACTTGCTGTTCAATATAAGTTTATTTTCAAAATGTGGCACTGAACTGACGCTCCTAATTGACTATATCAAATGGTCTAGCCAATGGGGCCATGTTTACAAAAGCATTTGAAAAAAATGTACTCTTTCTATCGTTTCTATTAACAACCAAAAATAGTATTTGCAATCGACTAATCATGTTTAGCCTTACATATTATTCCCGCCAATCAAATCGGATTTAACATGGTGGCCTCATTTTTTCTAAAACACTGTTCAAACACGCCATTATGAGCAAAAATGATTCTGTGTTGTCTGACAGCACCACTCTAGTATTATGGCTATAATTTGTTAATTATTAGACTAATTGCTTAACACCTAACATATTCTTTGTCAGCAAGTCCTAAGGCACCCAAATATATAAGTTTTAAGGGAGCTAAGTGGCTGCGTTCAAAATATGTATTTTCTTCTAGGATAGTCGTGCTGTTACCACCTCCTCACTTCCATACTATGGGGTGTCTTCTGTACTGTCAGGCTAATGTCAGGATTTTAGACATAAAACAGTAGAATGTCTTGTTTCCTAATAAGCATTAAACATGTTTTTTAAAACCTAACCGTGTATTGGTAGTGTTTTTTATCACTGTCTATTTGAAAAAAAAGTTAGTGCTTCATGCCTTTCGCTTGGGGGTGGCATTATTTTATATCGCGCGACTGCGTGTTAGTGTTGCATGCGTTCCTCAGTACCTCTCTCTCTCTCTATCCTAAGTCCGTCTGTCCCTTTTAGGTTAACGTAGTGTATATAATTCATTAATGCTAGTATTTATCTAGGTCATTAAGCAGTGTGCGTATCTCAAGGTTTTCTAAGAAACACAGTACCAGTTGTAGTTTTAGAAACGCGTGTAGTTCTATGCGTTACGAACGGAGCAGAAAAAGGGGTTTTTTTTTTCTTGTTTAACTAGCATGACATTCTATAACACAGGCGTACGCTATAGTGACGGCACTGTTCTTTACCAGTCTTCTTTCCTTTTATTGAATTACTTCGTTAGGCTTTACATCTACTTTTTAATTTATATATGTGGATTTAGAATGTTTCACGACAAATTCTCCCCACTTAAAACAGACGTTATATGTCAGTCTATAATTCTATATACACATAAAGAAATTTATTATTATTCCTGGGGTTTACGGTGATTTTCATCTCACGGATGGCGGCTTAAAAAATCCGCTCCCAGATTAATTTTTCCAGAAATATACTCTATCCTAAAATTCTCGAAATGGCTGCAAAAGTAAGGACCATCTGAGTAACCTCGAATTTTCATGCCTAGCCTGCGCTAGAAACGACAAGGGTTTGTGATCCGTTTGCAACTTGAATGCCTTCCCATACAGATAAATATTGAATTTCTTGATTGCCCATATTACTGCAAGACATTCTTTTTCGCTAGTTGAGTAGTTGATTTCAGCTTTATTCAATTTTCTGCTAGCATATGCCACTGGGCTTAATTCCCCATCCAATGCATCTGATTTCTGTAGTAGAGTTGCACCTAACCCAATATTACTTGCATCCGTCCTTACTATGAATTCTTGACTTAAGTCAGGTAATTTCAAAATGGGTTTACTTGTGAGCTTTTCCTTCAATTCTTGGTAAGTCATTTCACATTGTGGTGTCCATGTAATGCGATCTGGATTTCCTTTACGTGTCAAATCAGTTAACGGTGCACATATGGAATTAAAGTTTTTGATATACTTTTGGTAGAAACCACATAATGAGACAAAGGATCTCACGTCCTTCTTGGTTTGTGGTCTCGGGGCTTTCTGTAGTTTCTCTAAATTCTTTGGGTCAGGGGTCATGTTTCCCTGATAAACTGTGTGTCCCAAAAATTCTAATTCTTTACATCCAACGCAACATTTGGTTGGTCGGGCTGTTAAATTTGCCTCCCTAAGTCGATCAAACAGCATGTTCAGAGAGTCAATGTGTTCCTCAAATGTTTCTGTTGCTATAAGGATATCATCCATAAAATTTGTGATACAGGGATTATTCAGAGGATCCAACAATTTTCTCATCATTCTAGAGAAGACACTAGGCGCATTCTTCAATCCAAATGGCAATCTATTAAACTCATAGTGTCCTTCTGAGGTACTAAAAGCTAGGTATGGTCTAACCTCAGGCTTTACTGGAATCTGATAGTATCCTTTACTCAGATCCACTTTTGAGAAATATTTAGCTTTATTTAGCCTGGCAAACAACTGATTTGTATCCGGCAATGGATCCACCTGTCTTCTGTAATAGCATTCAGTCTCCTGTAATCTATACAGAGTCTATGTTCTCCAGAGGGCTTCCTTAAGAGTACAACACTGGAACTATACGAAGATTCACTGTGTGAAATAATTCCTTCCTTCAACAAATAGTCTATCTCTTCCTTCAAAGCTTTCTCCTTAGCAAAAGGAATCGAATAGGGTTTCATACAGACAGGTGTGGGGTCTATCAGCTTCATATCATATTCCAATAAGTTTGTATGCCCTGGTCGGTCTGTTAACACCTCTGTATGATTATCTAGAACCTGTTGCACTCTCTCTTTCTGAGTTTTCGTTAAATGTGTACTGATTTTCACCTGTGCCGCTGTCTCACAGGGGTGTAATGGATATTCAAATGATGAAAGTGGTTCCTTTTTCATCTCCATGGCAATGGACAAGGTCAACAAGTGTGTCTCTTCCTGATTTTCTCTTTCCAAATATTTCTTCAGGAGATTCACATGATAGATTTTTTCTTTCCCCTTCTTATCTATCTTATAATTTGTTCTAGACACCTTCTCTAGAACTGTATATGGACCTTGCCATCCAATTTGTAATTTATTCTGACTACCGGGTAGAAGAAGCAGTACCTTCTCTCCCACAGCCAAATCTCTGTCTTTAGCTTTCCTGTTGTAATAGGCAGCATGTTTTTTCCTGGCTTGTCTCAAATTTTCATTGGCAAGTTTCCAGCCAGTTTTTAAACGAGTGGTCAGCTCATTCACATATTGGTATGAGGATGTAATATTTTCCTCTGCCTTTTCATCAGTCCACGTTTCTTAACAGAGTTACATATGGACTTTTAAATTCGGTGGACCTATTTGTCCATGCACCGGTATGGTCTCTTCCACTCGAAGCTCTGTTGTGATGATTTTTCTTCCCAGAATTATCATGCACAAAACGACCGCTACCAATTTTTTTCTTGGGGCTTTCTCCCCACTTAGAATTCTTGATGAGAGATTTCCTCTCTACATCTTCTTCCTCCAGTTTACATAAGTCCGATTGAGGGATTTTCGGCTTATCCTGGGGTAAGACATCTTTTTGCACTCTCTGCATAGTGGCCATTGTAAAACAGTCAATTGAAGATTGTCCGTGAAAAGGGGCTTCCCATTCCACTTGGTCCACTTTATTATTCTTTCCAGTGTCAGGCCTACGTTTGCCCCGTGGCGTGTCCAGGTCCTGATCAATGTTCCCACTTGTGGGTGTTCCCTCATGTGCTATGCTACACCTTTCTACAAAATTTTCAATGTCCCACCTTGCCTTGGGCCAATAATAATTCTGAGCCACCTTTTGAATGATGGTACCTATTTTCTCATGGTCCCCATCTTGTTTCACATGTAAGCTCCTTATTAAGTCTGTCCTATACCTTTTAGGAAGTACCAGCTGTCCCTGACCTTTGGATCTAGTTCCAGTCTTCCGGTATATTAGTTTGTTCTTCATATAGAAGTCTCCTTTTCCTGGAGGTGTGTGACAATTGGACAACTTCTTATAACAAGGCTTGAGGGTCTTATCCCCAGCCTGCGCCTTCCTCATCTCTTCTGGAGTGGTATTTAACATAATATCCTCCTCCTTTCTTGAGGTCGACCTGACCTGAAGGGTGGCCATTACTATAGGGCTCCTTCTGCAACGGTCAGTATCATGATTGTCCATCCGACAATTCTTGCACCACCTCCTTTTTTGGTTGAAAGATTTTCTTTCATCAAATTTCCTTTCATCGAATTGTGGGGTTTTATTTTTATTGTCATACCGTGGCCTATCAAACTGGTGCTTACCTTTGTTCTGATCTCTAGGATCAAATTTATTAAAGTTTTGTGGTGCCTTAAAATTGACTACCTGTTTCTTTTTATTACCTGTTACCTCTGCTTGAGCTGCCTGATATCTTTCAGCAACATTTAGTAACTCACCCAGACTCTCTGCACCTTGTTCCATGAGAAACTTTCTCAGGTCTGGAGCCATGGACTCTCTTAGTTGTTCTATAAGGATCATTTCCTTAAGATCTTGGGTTTTCCCCAGATAAGTCCATTTCTCCAAGTATGTCTCTAACCGTGCAGAGAACTGGTGATAGGTTTCACCTGACAGTAGTTTAGCATTCCTAAATTTTTTTCTATAAAATTCACCATTCTTTTCATATCTTAACAAAAGAGCCTGCTTTAGCATGTCATAATTTTCTTGATCATCTCTGCTAGTTTTGGCAAAAACTTCATAAGCTGCACCACGAAGTCCTTGAGATAACTTTAAGCTCCACCTTTCTCTCTCTAACCCATACGTGGTAGCTAATAGTTCATATCTATTTAGATAGCTCTCGATATCATCGTCTTTCTCAACAAAATGATCTAAATGAAAGTTCATAGCTGAGGTTGAGGCTCCCTGACTAGCAGTAGCATCGGAGGTAAAGGGACTGGCACCATTTTCAGGAGCATGGCCTTGAAATTCCAACTCCCTTAGTCGTAACTCATGTTCCCTTTGTAATCTCTTCTCCTCCTTTTCTGCTTCCCTCTCTGCAGCCTGTCTCCTTTCTTCTGCTTCCCTCTCTGCAGCTAATCGCTTGTCTTCCCTTTCAGCAGCCTGTCTCTTTTCTTCTAATTGGAGCCTTTTAATCTCCCTATCTGTCTCCAATGCTTTAGCCTCTTTGTCAGCCTCAATCTGCAACCTCTTAATTTCTTTTTCAGCTTCTAACTTTCTTTCAGCCTCTTTTTCTAATCTTTTTTCTTCCCGTTCAATAAATTTGTCACATTCAGTAGTGACATAAGCAATCATAACTTGCCCATCCATTCCTAACTCTTTAGCAGTCTGCACAGCAGCAGATCGAAATTTGGCCAGGTCCGCCATTTTCTAACAGGTAAATGTATAAAATATTTAACCAAACAATTTTATCTATGTCTAATTAACTAAGGACAACCACAAGCACTGAGAGCTCAACTTTATTTTTCCACCCAAGAATACCTTTTTAATTTTTATTATTTCCAGAAGTGAATTACTCCCAATATATATATGCTAGGGGAAGGTTCAATATCCCGGGAGCGAGACCCCAATATATGTGGTAAAGTGGGATGATATAAATATTTATAGGGGACTTAGTGTACTGGCTGAGATCAGCTGTGAAGGTATCTGTATCTAATAAGTGTGGTGTATTACAGATGACCTTACTTGCTACCACATTTAGACCTCAGTCAGAATTATTCTGGAATATTGTGATGACTACGTTGAATGTCTAGGGTTATGAAAGTGATGAAGTGTATGTTCACAACAACCAACAGACAGATAAACAATTTAGTTTAATCCACAACTCTTTACAACACTGTGACACTCACACACATAGAACACTCTATAAGACTATCTTAATAAGTCAAGTTTTAACTTTAAAAATATGTATTAATTTCTTTCAATAATAGATATCCTGATTCAACTACAAAGTGAACCAGGAATCACAATCAAATGTAATTACAAGTTGTATGTACACTATTTATAGATATGATCTTTGTATTGACATATATTATTATTATCACAATGTGTGTGTAAGTTGTGATGTAGTACTATGAGGTAATACTGGATTTTTCAAGCTAGGTGGTTGTTTATTATCATGACTTCAGGTGTCTGTTTCTGGTGGAAATAGTATTGGAAAAGTTCACGGTTCATGTCATTGGAAACAATTACTTGTCCCTCTTTATTTAATATACTGTCACTTTTAGAGGGGGGGGGGGGTACATAAGATTGAGCTGCTCTGGCCAAGAATCTTATCTTCTGTGAGGGCGGCAGGAAACAGTCTCCTCTGCTCGCTTGCTTCACCGTATTCTTGAGAACCAACACTGGTCGCTATCTTGACCAAGGAGTATGCTATCAGCCTCTGGATTCAGCAAAACTCAGACCAGGTGCTGCTTTAATAGTTTAGTAACACGGTCCCACAATTCATGGAAATAATAAACAAATACGTTGACTGGTGATTAATTATGGCACAATTCCGATCTGCCTCTGTCCCAGGCTTTTATTTAGAAAAATATGAGCTGGATCTCAACGCACTTGCTGTTCAATAAGTTTATTTTCAAAATGTGGCACTGAACTGACGCTCCTAATTGACTATATCAAATGGTCTAGCCAATGGGGCCATGTTTACAAACGCATTTGAAAAAAATGTACTCTTTCTATCGTTTCTATTAACAACCAAAAATAGTATTTGCAATCGACTAATCATGTTTAGCCTTACATATTATTCCCGCCAATCAAATCGGATTTAACATGGTGGCCTCATTTTTTCTAAAACACTGTTCAAACACGCCATTATGAGCAAAAATGATTCTGTGTTGTCTGACAGCACCACTCTAGTATTATGGCTATAATTTGTTAATTATTAGACTAATTGCTTAACACCTAACATATTCTTTGTCAGCAAGTCCTAAGGCACCCAAATATATAAGTTTTAAGGGAGCTAAGTGGCTGCGTTCAAAATATGTATTTTCTTCTAGGATAGTCGTGCTGTTACCACCTCCTCACTTCCATACTATGGGGACAGTAGAATGTCATGTTTCCTAATAAGCATTAAACATGTTTTTTAAAACCTAACCGTGTATTGGTAGTGTTTTTTATCACTGTCTATTTGAAAAAAAAGTTAGTGCTTCATGCCTTTCGCTTGGGGGTGGCATTATTTTATATCACGCGACTGCGTGTTAGTGTTGCATGCGTTCCTCAGTACCTCTCTCTCTCTCTCTCTATCCTAAGTCCGTCTGTCCTTTTTAGGTTAAAACGTAGTGTATATAATTCATTAATGCTAGTATTTATCTAGGTCATTAAGCAGTGTGCGTATCTCAAGGTTTTCTAAGAAACACAGTACCAGTTGTAGTTTTAGAAACGCGTGTAGTTTTATGCCGATGGAGCAGAAAAAGGGGTTTTCTTGTTTAACTAGCATGACATTCTATAACACAGGCGTACGCTATAGTGATGGCACTGTTCTTTACCAGTCTTCTTTCCTTTTATTGAATTACTTCGTTAGGCTTTACATCTACTTTTTAATTTATATATGTGGATTTAGAATGTTTCACGACACCGTCTACACACTAGGCTGTCCCCGTTGCGTTCTGTCGTTAAATAATGAAGCGTGTATTTCAAATTGCTACAGCTAATATTGTGAATGTTTATATTCAAATATTAAAAGCAACAGTAGTTCTTTACACATGCAGCAAGTAGATTGTCACCACTTGATAGGCAACACTTCATTTTCTACTTTTGTATGTTGTCTTATGAGCAGTACTCGTATGTAACTTATTTGTGTAAGCAGTTTTGAATTGTTGTTGCTGTTAATTGGTTATTAGTGTATTTGTTACGGAACTTGTTCCCCAGTATAATGAGCTATATTTTGTGAAGCATCGTACTGTCTAATATTTGGTGTATAAATTGGACGGACACTCAAGACAGTACGAAGGCAAATAAATAACTTGACAGAAGTCTGGGTCACAGTTCCATACATATAATCTTCACAGCATAGTCCTGGACATCAGTAACAATAGTACAAAATACTTGCATCAATACAATATGTGGTACAGTCATTCTATTGTACTGGCAGCCACTGCATTCTATTAAGTGCGGCATTCACTCCTCGCACATATATCTCTATGGTCTGCATTCAATATAAGTGCGGCTTTCACTCCTCACACGTATATCTCTATGGTCTGATCACTAGACATCCACTCCAGAACTTCACAATGTGGGAAAACCACAACATGCTTATAGTGTCGATACACACAGGCTTTCTTTCAAAGCTCCTGTTAGGCTTCCAAACACTGGAACAGCCAGGGTCTTATAACGTAGACCTCCTCTTGGCATGGGAAAGCAAACAACGCGCCTTCAAACAATAACATATAATGGTCTTACCATAGACCTCCTTCTGGCATGGGAAAACGACGCGCCTCTTAATCCATCCATTTCCAAGCGTGGGACAGGAAACAACGCGCTGGTAAACAACAATATATAAAGGCCTTGTGGTCGTCGACCAGGGACTGGCGGCTCCTGAGCCGACCCAGCTGCAATGGGTACCTCTGAAATCGGCGAGTATTTGCCTGAATGGCGAGGGACACCTGTCTCTGTACAAGAAATAAAGGAATACTCACGTAAAATCAATGTCAGGTTAGACATAAATAATAACCTGAGATTTCGCCTCGAGTATTAGCGGGCGTACGCAAAAAAAAAAAAAAGGCCCTGTAAATGCACATTACGCGGAACATCATCTCGTCACATCCAATATATCATAATCAAAATCACAGACACTATTCACATACTCTACAAAACACTGACCGTCTCCAATGACGGATGGCCACAGACTCCCCTTAACATCTCAGTATACTTCTCTGACAAGTATGCTAACTACATTCACTCCGCATGCTTTTCACATGTGCCCATAAACCTCGATTCACACATGTACGCCCCCGAGTATTCTTCAACCACGCTATGTGCTTCTAACAGTGAACTTTAAATGTAACATTCCAAGCTTGCGTACTTCAATAATAATACGCTCTAAACAGGTTACACCATTCTCTACCCACACACATGTATACACGTCATGTATATCATGACAGTATTAATACAAAGAATAAGAAATTTTACAGACATAATATTTAGATGGGAAATGAAGATCGAGCACAGATCAGGTCTTTGTACAGCGAAGAACAGTAGAACAACTACTAGAATATAATCACCCTTATGAACATTTTTATTGCAAGCATGCACACATTAGCTTATGTTTAACAGGTGTTGAAGGCTTATCTTATTTTTCAGGGACAAATGGACCAAGAAGAGGAGCTCATCATATTCCAGATGAAATTATAAATGATGTGGAAATTAATGATGCCATCAAACAGGTCAGTTTCTTAATGAATTGAACATTTGTACATTATCTTACAAAATTTATAACTTGTCTGCATAACTGATTCAGAGAAACATGTAAGAAATCTGTAATTTGGTTAACATCAATTTTGAGATGTTTATATTTTATAAAACTTCAGATTTCCTGCTTTCAAACAGTGTAAGTTACATTTTCAGATATGATGTTATATACATTTAACATAGGGTTCCCATAATGTTTTGTTTAAAAACCGGGTGTTACGTACATTTATTACCTAAGGGGGTAGTCGTCGGTCCTACCAAATGTACGCACCAGTCTTGAGATAGTTATATTATTTGTGCGTTCGATTGATTCACGCACTGACGTGCACAATGCTGTGTGAGTTGCTTTGGACGCACGTGTAACCTAGTTGAGTAGTTGGTGACGTCATGTTTTGAAGTGGAAACATGGAACTGGCTTGTGTCCATGATTGTAATTTTATATTGTGTATCCAATGGCATGTTGAAGGAAGCCATTTATTATTGTGATTTGTATTGGTCTTCAGGTCGAAGCCAATCGCAGTTATGTCACGTAAGTTATCGCCCACTTCTTATTTTAAGGCTGCATAAAAAGGCCGCTCTACTACTAATCTAGCGGGAATTTTATCATTCCTAGAATGGATCTACAGAGTCGCTTGCCTTTAAGATTTGGATCGTAGACGGAGAATTCCTACGAGTAGAAGAAGTTATATTGTTTACCTTATGCACATGTTTTAAATGCCGTACATGCTTCAATGCCAAAGTCGTGGCATGGATGTAAAGAGAGGGTAGCCAACTGAAAGCCTTTAACTGATAGGATTATCGTATATGACTTTGTGTGAAATTATATGATGTACAACGCTATGTAGGATGAACGTCTGGGAATTTTAACAAATGTAATATGGAAGATTTCATCCCAGAGTATGAATACGTTACCATGATAGACGTCCTTGAAAGAAGGTCAACGGTCGTGACTGAGAAGGATATTATACGGTAACAGTTTTGTAATCCTTAGTCTATGGACAGAGGTCTTTACTAGAAGAGAATCTTCAGGAACTTTAGCAGCAATAATTAATATGTTGTCGTGTGATCTTTGCGCCTGTGACGTTGTCCGTCTTGTCCACTTCGTGTCCTGGTGAATAAAATCTATGTAAAGTTACCAACGACTTGTGTGCTGCCAATACTTGACCAGTTCACCCAATTCAAGATACTTGTTGGTTTTCGTTTGAAAAACATTGTTGACATTTATTCCGTTGTAACCATTCGCGTTTCAATTCATCACTATGAAAACGACACCAACAATAACTGGTGGGCCAGTGCGGTCTGGAAGTAATTTCAGGAACGTACCCATCCAATTGATCGTTTGAAAAGAAGAATTTTTACTTTCAAGGCGACATCATCTCAATTTGGATCCTAGCGGAATATGAATCAAAATCAACTCAAATGCTCAAGGTCTTCAATCAACCTCCACGTCAAGTTTCACAGTGACTGATTACTTGGAGATCATCTCTTCATCATTATTACGTGCGAGCTAGTTTGATATACGCAGAACGAAGTATTTTATCTGTAGACGTACATACACGGGGACGAGGCACTTTGATTTTTACCTGCACGCGAGCTAAGTATAACTTGTATCCGTTATACACTTTATTACAATTAGCTGTGCCTTAAATGTCCATATATATATATTTTCTATGTTATGTGTTATGTTTTGTGTATTCTTCGCGGGAGGTTGGGAGGTAGATCTGACGAACGAGATCCATCTCGAAGTCAATTCGGGCTCTTCGTCAGACGTTCTGTAGGACATTATTTTGCAGACTTCCCGCAGTGGAATGTTCCTACGCGTGAGCGTAGAAGGATTCTAGGTCCACTGTGTCTGGTGGTCTGTGACACCTGTCTGTTTTAGCTGTAGTGTCACGTTTAATTGTTGTTTTTGGTAGCTATTTTTTACTTGTACCTTGGTTTTATGATGAATTTTGTTTGTATTTCGCGTCCATCTCACCTTTCCTGTCGTTTAGTTTTTTACAAAACCTATGTTTTTTACACTGTGTTGTCAATTGTCTTGTGCATTATTTAATCGCAGTTATCATCGTAATTCTTTACGACATTCCATTTTAGTTTCTCATTTTATTTTAATTGGATTTCTGCGAACGTCTTCGTTTGTTTTGAATATCTTGTCGTGTCATTATTGTGCTATTGTCTGTCACATTACTGCTTTCACACCATTACATGTTATAAATTACATTATTAATTATTAATATTGTTGCCTATTATATAAATTGATTTTACCGTTCTAGAACAGGAACGAAGAACACTAGTTGTAGTAACACTTTTAAGTAGTATTATTACATAATAATATTGAAATGGCTACCTTAGACTATTTCATTAAGCAAGCAAAAGCTTTGCAAATACCTGCTGAAGAGGTAAGACAATTCGCTATGTCAGAATATAAGAAAGCTCAAGAAATAGAAGCTGATCAGAGAAGGTTAGAAACTTTACGTTTGGAAAATTTGAAATTTGAGGCAGATCAAAAACGGATTGAGGCTGAGGAACATGAGAAGAAGATGAAATTTGAGGCAGATCAGAAACGGATTGAGGCTGAGGAGAATGAGAAAAAAATGAGATTAACTGCTGAGGAAGATGAGAAAAAAATGAGATTAGCCGCTGAATTAGAAGAGAAACGATTTCTGCGAGAGGCAGAACAGAAACAAAAGGAGGCTGAAGAAAGACTTAGAAAAGAAATGGAAGAAAAAAGATTAATAGCTGAAAAGGAAATGGAACAGAAACAAAAGGAAATGGAACAGAAACAAAAGGAAATGGAAGAGAGAAGATTGATAGCGGAACAAAATGTAAAACGACTTCAGCTTGAGATGGAAGAGAATGAGAAAAAACGACAGCATGAACTGAAATTAGCAGAGTCAGAATATGAGAGAATTAGGTTAACTCAGGAAGCTAATTCTCAGAGAACTTTTGAAAGCCAAACTTCATCCAGACATGATAATTTTAAGGAAATTCACCTTAAATTACCAAAATTTAATCCCCCGTCTGATGACGTAATATTCTTCCTGGATAGGTTTGAGGCCACTTGTGGGTCTTATAACGTGGATAAAGCTCTATACTGTACATATTTATCCAGATTACTTACAGGAGATGCATTAGCAGTTTATCATACCACCAGCATTGGTGAGAAAAATGACTACAATGCTCTTAGAGCAGCACTTCTGCAAAAATTCCAAATGACAGAAAACGAATATCGTTTGAGATTTCACACATTACTACCTCAATCTGCCAGAAATTTTAGTGATTTTCTGTCACAGATACGACTAACATTAGAAAGATGGATCGAATTATCCAAAATTGAAAAGTCGTATGAAGGTCTCTTTGATTTTTCTGATGCGCGATAAGGTACTTTCGTCGGTAAACCATACATTTCTAGCATTTTTACACGAACGGAAACCTTTATCAATGAAAAACTTAGAAGAACATGCAAAAAATTTTTGCAATACTCACCCAACCATGGATCTGAGTAACGCGCAGATTAAGAGTGAATTACCTGTTGCTTTTGCAGCACAACAAAACAATTTTTCACGCAATCGTTCTTTTAGTGCTGATAGGTATGTCAGTAAGGGAAATAATCATAATTTCAACAATGATAACTTTTACAAAGGGAAGCAATTTCAACAATCTGCTCCATTTAATGTTTCTTGGAACCAAACTCACAGATCGCGAGATTTTGGTAACAATTATTTTAAAAATAATCAAGGACATTATAATAAACAAAACTGGAGATCAAGGTCTCAGGGTCCGCAAAACAGACAATTTTTTGGAAATAAACCATTTAACCAACATCATAACGATCATTCTACAAATTATCGGACTAATACGAATTTTAAACTCTAGCAGAAACGACAATTATGGCAATTTTAATGACAAAATCACAATCGATCGCGCGACGAGATAGATTCGTCGAATAATACAGGTTAGACATTCTAAATGTTGCTTTTAATGATTACACAGGCTAACATTTGAACAGGGTTAGGTAGGAGTCTGAAAATCCACAATGCTATGTGTCTTGTTCTCTAGATTAGTAGGATCCAGGTGAAAGGGAATCAGCGCGACACTGTCCAGAATGCTCGAGTCTCTTTTCCAGCCTATGGCGATCACGACGCTGCGTTGCGGGCAGACCTTGCCTAGACTGCCTGCAGTCTGTACAGCCGCGGTGGCGTCAGGACACCGAGGACAGGGCTCTCTTTGGTTTCACCAGGGATTTGTCAGTAATATTTCATGCTCTCTCCTATTTGACTCAGGTTGTACAACAATCGGGGTCCGGACTTCGTCCTGATTTCAACCCAAGTTGTGCCACGGGCCGGGTTGTCAAATTGTGTAACATTTTGGTGGCCACTATTGAAAACATTTCCACTGCTATTATTGATCTTAACACACCTTTCTTTACAGGAAAGATCCAAGCATGTCTTCTGGGAACTAACCCAATTTGTGATGTAATACTTGGTCGCATACATGGTATTAAAGAGTGTACACCACAGCAAATTGCTGAATGGGAAGAGCGACATATTCAAACTGCAAATGCAGTAGTGACTAGAGCGCAAGCTACTAATATGTCGCATGATACACCTATTGAACCTACAGTTCATACCACTTGTGATGATGATGCTCCTATTTCACGGGAGTTGTTTGCAAACATTTGCAAAAGAATGATAATTCATTAAAAAATTCTTTCAGTATGTTAACAAAAAGAATACAAGCAACAAAAAACTTGCAAAATCTAGACATGACTTTATACTTAAAATGGGTGATTTTGGTTTAGAGTCATACGGGAAAAGGATTTATCCTTATGTTCTCAGATTCTTGTCCATCATCCTGTATGAGATCTCGTATATTACGACATGCTCATGACTCGCAATGTGCGGGCCATATGGGTTTTTCGCGTACCAAATCCAGAGTGCTTTCGGCATTCTACTGGCCAGGCGTCCATAGAGATGTTACTCTCTATTGTCGGTCCTGTTTGATATGTCAAGAAGTTAAGGTACGGGGTCCATTTCATGCGGCTCCTATTCAAGCTGCGGACATCCCGATTAGACCATTTGATAAAATGGCCATTGACATTATTGGTCCAATGCTTCCATCTGCTAGAGGGCATACGCATATTCTTACGTGCATTGATATGTGCACTCGTTGGCCTGAGGCCATCCCTCTCAAGAACACTTCATCTGCCAGTGTAGCAGAGGCATTGATGTTAATCTTCTCACGCATTGGTTTTCCACGGAAAATCTTGTCGGATCATGGGGTTCTGTTCATTTCTGAATCCATGTCTCAAGTTATGAAGACATTAGGTATAGACAGATCTCTTAGTTCTATTTATCATCCGATGTCAAATGGGTTAATTGAGCGTCTCAATAGGACACTCAAGCAGTTGTTGGGTAAGATGACTCAAGACCATCCCCAAGACTGGGATCGGGTCCTACCCGCTTGTCTCTTTGCGTATCGCGAGGTACAAAAATCAAGCAACGGGGTTTTCTCCGTTCCAGCTTGTTTTTGGCATGCAACCACGCGGTCCGATGTCGTTAATCCACGACTTATTGGTGGATGAGAATATTGAAGAGGAAACTCAATCCTCTTATGAGTATGTGATCTCTCTTAGAA
This sequence comes from Oreohelix idahoensis, assembly GCA_024509875.1. NCBI lineage: Eukaryota > Metazoa > Mollusca > Gastropoda > Stylommatophora > Oreohelicidae > Oreohelix > Oreohelix idahoensis. Next base: position 32,595 of record JAMPIV010023007.1, on the reverse strand, counting down.
AGAAAATCATAGATGCTTGTAGACTAGCTACTGCATCATCCGAACATGCCAAAGAAAAGGCACGTCTATATGCAGACAAATATAGACGTCTTCGCCAGCTCATACCTGGTGATGAAGCTTTTGTATTACTCCCTGCGCGTAACAATCGTCTTTTAATTACCTGGAGAGGTCCTTTCAGGATCATCTCAAGAATATCCGATGTCGACTACATCGTTGATGTTAATGGCAAACATAAAACCTTCCACATTAACATGTTGAAGGAGTATTACTCACGTCCTGATTATCTACAATCGGTGTTCCAAGCAACTGACGATCCTACACCACCTATTCAACACTATTCTAGTTTGTCAGTCATCCAAGAAGAGGAATCTTCTTTCGATGATGTACAACTACCAATACCAGTTGTACCACTCCATTCCACTGAGAAATGGAATGATGTTACTATCTCATCTACTCTTACTGATGATCAACGTCAGCAAGTCTCTAAAATTCTACACACGTATGAGGATGTCCTCACTGACATCCCAGGTCATACGTCAGTCATCCAACATGTCATTATTCTGACTGACGATACACCGATTCGAGTTCGCCCATATCCTATTCCTTTACACTTTCGTGATAAGGTTGATAAGGAATTGGATGATATGCTCCAATTAAATATAATTGAACCATCTTCATTACCATATTCTTCTTCTATGGTAATCATTAGGAAGAAAGACAACAATATACGTCTTTGCGTAGATTACAGGAAATTAAACAAAGTTACAAAATTCGATGCGGAACCATTACCTCTTTTAGACGACTTATTAGAGAAATTATCTCATGCCACATTCTTTTCGAAATTTGACCTTTCAAAGGGTTATTGGCAAGTGCCACTCACTACGAAAGCAAAGCCATTCACCGCTTTCTCGAACCACGGGGTCTTTTTCAATGGAATTTTATGCCTTTCGGGTTAATGAATGCGCCAGCTACCTTTGTACGCATGATGCGCCACATATTGTCTCATCGTCCCGATGTCATTACTTATATAGATGACATCTGTCTTTTTAGTGACTCTTGGGATGAACATATTCAGGGTTTAAAATCTTTACTTTCTACCTTACAGGATTATAACTTAACAGCGAAACCTTCAAAGGCTTTTGTCGGTTTTCATGACATCTCATTTCTTGGTCACCGTATAGGTCGCGGTTTAATGTATACAGAAGACAGTAACGTCTCTAAAATTTTAAACATCTCAGCACCTAAGACAAAAAAACAAGTGAGGTCACTCTTAGGACTAATACAGTTCTATTCTAAATTCATCCCTCATTTGTCTACTATAACTGCAACTCTTTCGTTCTTTACTGAAGAAGGGCACACCTAATGTAATTAAAGTGGTCGCAGGATCACCAAAACGGCGTTTAGACTATATAAAACAAATTTTTTTCAAATAAGCCTTTTTTAAGTTGCCTAACAAAGATCTCACCTTTGTTCTTCGCAGTGATGCTTCTTCCTACGCTATTGCGGCAGTTTTGATGCAGGAATACGGAGGCACCTTATTTCCTGTTATGTACGTATCCAGAAAGCTTACAACGAGCGAGATAAATTACTCCGTTCTAGACAAAGAGCTCCTTGCTCTTGTCTGGGCAATCACAAAACTGGATCGTTATCTCCTCGGATCACACTTTGTGGTGGAGTCTGACCAGAAAGCTCTTACCGCATTGAATTTAGGGAACGTTAAGTCATCAAAGTCAGCGCGTTACGCTATAGCTCTTCAACCGTTCCATTTTGAGATACGTGCTATTCCTGGAGTGCAGAATGTATTTGCAGACTGTCTTTCAAGATGCCCTAGTGAACTTGGTGAAACTAAACTACTTTTAGATGGAGAAACGTCCTCACCGAAACATGAATAACTTTGTACAGTGTCATTAATTGTACATCTGTGAAGACTATGTATAGTTTTGCAGTATTCGTATAAATATAACTTTCAGAACATACTTACATATGGATTATAACATTATTTCTTGTGAAGTAACGTTTTATTAGAACGGGAACAGTGATATTAAAGTAACATTTTTTTTTGTAGTATGGAAACATTGGTAAAAACGACAAACAGACATTCATTATTGTTATGGAACATATTACACTACATATCGTGTTCGTAAACTTATTTCGTGCATGGAACATTAGGAACATATTCTTGTTGACTCTAAATAGTTCTGAACGAATATTCACAATGACTGAAATTAGTATTACTTAGAATATATTACTAGTTATTTACTTATGTGTAATTAAGTACTAGAATTAGATTAATTCAATTTAATCAATTTGATTGTTTATAAATCACACATCTACTAACGTTATTAGTGTCTCGCAATACGTGTAGTCACGTATCCCACTACATGATATTTCACTTTTAGATAACTAGTCAAACTTACTAGTGCTTAGATATCAGTAAGTGCGTTGCTTCTTAAGTGTTTAATTTTTGCATTGCTTCATTTTTTGCACATTGTATTTCAAAATTTTCTGTTTCACTGATTCTTTTATCATTGATTATCATCAGTGTTGCTGTTCATTTTCATTTTTGAAATCATATGTTTCGATTTTCTTTTGAAAAACTTAGTTGAATTTTATTATCATCTTTTTTTGTTGATTCTTCATTTTCATTTTTTCAACTTCTTTTTACTTCGAATATTACCACATCGTTCCAAAGTAGGTCGATGGTGGATGTGTGCTTTAATGCATACTGTCATTTAGTTATATTAATTTCAAGTCAATATTCTTTTCTTAATATGATATAACTTTATGCATTGTATATATTGTTGTAGTTTTGACTCACCTCTCTCGAGTAATTAGTTCGAAAAAAATTAATAGAATTAATTTTTTTAAGGGGAGGTAATAAGGGAGCTGTTACGTACATTTATTACCTAAGGGGGTAGTCGTCGGTCCTACCAAATGTACGCACCAGTCTTGAGATAGTTATATTATTTGTGCGTTCGATTGATTCACGCACTGACGTGCACAATGCTGTGTGAGTTGCTTTGGACGCACGTGTAACCTAGTTGAGTAGTTGGTGACGTCATGTTTTGAAGTGGAAACATGGAACTGGCTTGTGTCCATGATTGTAATTTTATATTGTGTATCCAATGGCATGTTGAAGGAAGCCATTTATTATTGTGATTTGTATTGGTCTTCAGGTCGAAGCCAATCGCAGTTATGTCACTAAGTTATCGCCCACTTCTTATTTTAATGCTGCATAAAAAGGCCGCTCTACTACTAATCTAGCGGGAATTTTATCATTCCTAGAATGGATCTACAGAGTCGCTTGCCTTTAAGATTTGGATCGTAGACGGAGAATTCCTACGAGTAGAAGAAGTTATATTGTTTACCTTATGCACATGTTTTAAATGCCGTACATGCTTCAATGCCAAAGTCGTGGCATGGATGTAAAGAGAGGGTAGCCAACTGAAAGCCTTTAACTGATAGGATTATCGTATATGACTTTGTGTGAAATTATATGATGTACAACGCTATGTAGGATGAACGTCTGGGAATTTTAACAAATGTAATATGGAAGATTTCATCCCAGAGTATGAATACGTTACCATGATAGACGTCCTTGAAAGAAGGTCAACGGTCGTGACTGAGAAGGATATTATACGGTAACAGTTTTGTAATCCTTAGTCTATGGACAGAGGTCTTGACTAGAAGAGAATCTTCAGGAACTTTAGCAGCAATAATTAATATGTTGTCGTGTGATCTTTGCGCCTGTGACGATGTCCGTCTTGTCCACTTCGTGTCCTGGTGAATAAAATCTATGTAAAGTTACCAACGACTTGTGTGCTGCCAATACTTGACCAGTTCACCCAATTCAAGATACTTGTTGGTTTTCGTTTGAAAAAACATTGTTGACATTTATTCCGTTGTAACCATTCGCGTTTCAATTCATCACTATGAAAACGACACCAACACCGGGACATTTCAAAATTTTTACTTAAAAAACCCGGGACATTTTGTAAAAAAACGGGACATGTTAAAAATTAAGGTAAAGCACAAAGAAATCTATTATATATTATATGTTGCACTTAAAATAAGAAACTGGTATAAAAATACACACATTAACTAACACAACTTCTACTTTAAAAAGAATTCTAAATTACAAACATACTTAATTAGAAAAATCGCACCTTTAAAAAATACACAATAGTCAAGTTTATATTTCAGATTCATCAGAACCCAAGCCGGACAGGTCCTGGGTGAGGGGCCAGAGACTAAATGGGCTGAGGAGTGGGTGGAACCCTATAGGTGTAGATGCAGAACCCACCGGCGAGTGGTACATGCTCTGGTCTGCACCAATCCACCCCCACTTCATGGGTTAAATGCTTTCTTGCCTCATTCTTCACTGTTTGTCGTCTATCACGCCCATGGCGACCGTTGCCTCAATTGGCTGTGTGTGGTGTACCCGGAAACGGGGCCTCCCAGTACTGAGGCAAAGTTAAGTCCCCGATGTCACTTATCGGTGCAGAATTGAGAGAGATGGCTGAGCATCACAATCCCTCCTGTGTTGCAGCATGATGAGAACCCAGCATTGCACACTGAGCTTGGGGGGATCACTTGGGCACCAGACTTAATACTGGCTCTTGACTGGATGGCCGCATGCAGGAGATTTCTACAATGGAGGGTTGGCAGGTGGTGGGTATCGGGAAGTGGCTCTGTGCAGGACGTGAGGATTCCTTGGGAGAGCCCAGAACCAGAGCACAGCATTGTGCAAGCTCTGCATAGTTGGAGAGCCCCCTGGATGACGGGGAATGCACAGTGTGCTACCCCACCTATCCCCAACTGCTAACTTAGAACCAGAAGTGGGGTCCTCTGTATGCGTGCCAGGCCAGGATAAAATGCCTGGGAAAGAGACTGGAGCTCAGAACTCCCTAACTCAAAGTTGCAGGATGGCAGAAAAGCCACGGGAAAGACAGGGCTATTTTGAAGATAACGCAACCATATTTTCACCATACGAGCTCGGACGCCGCCTCGGTAAACAAGGTCCGCGCAGAGCAGTGACACCCCCAGGCTGCTTGCGAATAGTCTACTACTGGGAACATAAACAGATTAGGGATGAGCCCACTCTCCCGTTGAACAGGTGCTAAAGTCGTAGATACTGGGCCAGAAGGCGCACCGGAAACCACAGTATCATGCAACTCGCTTTTTTTTTTCTATGGAGAGTACACCGTCAAATAAATCTCGTTCTGGTGCTCGCCCTGTGGAGCTCCACCAGGCAGGTGCAGTGCCGGGCTCTGAGCCTCGACAGAGCCCACCCTCAGCTACTGGAGGACCCTCTAGACCGTCTTGTGGAGTCAACAGACGGCGGAGGAGAACTAGTGACCAAAACAAAACAGAAAAAGAGAAACCCAGAGTGCCACTTGTCATGATGCACTGGAATGCAGAGGGAGTGAACAGCAAGCAGGCTGGATACAGCAAAAAGACAGAGCTGGAAAACATCTTGTATGAGAAGCAAGTCAGTGTTTGCTGTATCCAAGAGACTCACTTGAAAGCAGATCAAACCTTTAAAATAAGGGGATATCAATGCTTCAGATCCGACAGACAAGATAGACGAAAAGGAGGAGTACTTACTCTTGTAAGGAATAACATTCCTGCACACGAAAGGAAAACCTTCATGGATGGAGCAGAATATCAGCTGCTGCAGATAAAGGTAGACAAGATGGAAATAGAACTCCTGAACTATTACTGTCCGAACAACAAACCCCTGAGTCTCAGCTCTATACAGGTACCAGCCACCAACTTTATAGCAGTTGGAGACTTTAATAGCCACTCCCAGAGCTGGGGCTATAACCATCTGGATCACAGAGGTGAAGAGGTTGAAACTTGGCAAGATGATCACTCCCTAATCCTAGTCAATAATGCCACAGATACTCCTACCTTCTACTCCAGAGGATGGCACACAACCTCAACACCAGATCTTGCCTTCTCCACACCAGATATAGCTGGATCTATTAGTAGAGAAGTAGGAGACCAACTAGGGGGAAGCGACCATCGCCCAATCTTTCTTACTGTCCAGAGTGCAACTCTCAGTACAGGCCCAGCCATTACAAGATGGAACTACAAAAAAGCCAACTGGGGTTTATTCAGGCATCAGGTGAACACGCTGCTGTCTACCCTCAAGGTACAGAACAGAGACATTAATGAAGTGGTAAAAGACTTCAACAGATGCATACTACAAGCTGCAAAAGAAACCATTCCCAAAGGATGCCGGCGTAACTACATACCATACTGGTCCAGCACACTCCAAGAACGTCAGGAAGCTATGGACAAGGCTAGAAAGGACGCAGAGTCTCAGCCTTCACTTGAAACTCACAACAAATGGAAAAAGGCTGTAGCAGAGTTTCAGAGAACAAAGCTAGAAGAAAAGCGGAAAAGCTGGAGAACTAAAACGGCATCGCTGAACCTTGAGAAAGACGGCAGGAAACTTTGGAGATTAGTCAAGTCTCTAAATGAAGAGCATTCCTCACCAAGGCAGACTATCACATTGGATGAAGGTGGCAAACTTTTCAGAGGAAAACAAGCTGCAGACTTGTTTGCTAGAAGATACAGTTCAGAAAGCAACTTACCCATTAACATAGACCATCAGAGAGAGATAAGAAAAGAAATACTGGCAACCATGGGACAGACAGATACTCCTGCCCCAATGAGGGAACCCATCACACTAGGAGAACTACAGAAGGCTATTTCCAAGCTTAAGTTTCAAAAGTCACCCGGCCCAGACAAAATCAGCAACGAAATGCTAGTAAATCTGAGCTCAGCAGCAAAGACAAAACTGCTTGAGATATTCAACCACAGCTGGTTGGAAGGAACGGTACCCCAAGTATGGAGAGAAGCCATCACAATACCCATACTAAAGAAAGGGAAATGTAAGACCGAGGCTGCAAGTTACCGGCCAATCAGTCTCACAAGCTGTGTTGGGAAGACTATGGAGCGAATAGTCAACCACAGATTGAAATGGTATTTAGAGTCTGAGCAGATCCTGGTGCCGGAACAAGCTGGATTTAGAGAATGCTACAGTATAGAAGACCAAGTTACTTACTTGTCTCAAGCAATAGAAGATGCCTTCCAGGAGAAGAAAAAGGTCCTAACGATCTGGGTCGACTTCAAGCAGGCCTTTGACAAGGTGTGGAAAGATGGCCTCATTGCAAAACTTAGGAGAAGTGGAATCCAAGGCAACATGATGAAATGGATCCAGTCATACTTGCATAACAGGAGAACTAGAGTCACTCTTGACGGTCTGCAGAGCAGAAAAGTGTTGCTCCATCAGGGGGTACCTCAAGGAGGAGTAATTTCCCCAACACTCTTCCTTGTTTACATCAATGACCTGGTGAAAGATCTCCCTGCAGGAGTTAAAGCTGCCTTATATGCAGATGACCTAGTACTCTGGTGCGCTGATGAAAATGTCACCACAGCAAATTATAGAATGCAGCGGGCAGCAGACATGCTAGTGTCATGGGCAGAGAAATGGCTTATCACAATAAACACAGACAAAACCTCCACAACACTGTTCTCCCTCGCCCCCAAGGACAAATCAGCTAACATACACCTAGGGACAACCGTGATCAAGGAAGAAAGCTACCCCACCTATCTTGGGGTGACATTTGACCAAAGGCTTACATGGAATAAGCATATTGAAAATGCAGAAGGAAAGGCCCGAAGACGACTAGGCATACTCAGAAAATTAGCAGGTACCAACTGGGGAGCAAATGAACGAAATCTAAAGAAGATTTATAATGGAGTAATAAGACCACACTTAGAGTTTAGCTCAGCAGCATGGTCATCAGCTGCTAACTCACATCTGCAGTCTTTGGACAAGGTGCAAAATCAAGCTCTCAGGCTCATTACAGGAGCCATGAAAACTACACCAATAACAGAGATGCAGAAGGTTGCTGGATTACAGACATTGTCCCATAGAAGAGACACAAAAAACCATGATCCAGATGGAAAAGTACAACAGTATGCCAATGCAACCAATGAAGGCAAGACTAGATGATCTGGCATTGGGACGTCTAAAGCGTAGCAGCTTTGTGCATCGGGGGAAAAGACTTATAAGACAGCATCAAGAAGACCTATCCATGAAGACAACACCACTGAAGCCCACCCTATACCCTGTACCATGGGAGCAGGCCAGCAGTGCCCTCCAAATTAATACAACAGTCAGTGGTCTTACAAGTGGATGTGAGTATAATGATCTGCAAAAACGAACTGCTACATTGAGTATGATCCAAGAAAGCTATCCCGATCAATCATGGATACATGCCTATACAGATGGATCAGCAACTAATGCTGTTAGGAATGGAGGTGCCGGTATCTTTATCTCATATCCTGACAACCACTATGAGACTAGGCACATTCCCACTGGTAAATTCTGTTCCAACTATACAGCTGAGGTTCAAGCTCTAGAGCAAGCTGCAAATATGATTTATAACACCAACTCTGACTGCCACCAGGTAGTCATCCTCACAGATGCACTGTCTGTCCTGCAAGCTCTCAAGGGTGGTAAACTCCCGCATCTGAGAAATGAACTAAACAAGGTAGCTGCCAAAAAGAGACCATACTTCAGTGGGTACCATCTCATTGTGGTGTACCCGGAAATGAAAAGGCAGATAAACTTGCAAAAAAGGGAGGAGAATGTGAACAAGAAGATAATGAAGTCACATACTTTGAGAAAAAGAGAGCTATCCAGACTATCAGAAGAGAACAGAACCAACCCAAAGACGACTATCACACTCTCGACCGGCAGGGACAGACAACTATTTTTCGACTCAGGACAGGGCATAACAAACTGAATAAACACATGCACAAGCTACGATTGTCTGCTTCACCACTGTGCACATGTGGATTAAACGAACAAACTGCTGAGCATGTTCTACAGGACTGTCCTCTGTATGACCAGTTAAGAAAGATATACTGGCCCAATGACTCAACACTAAACTCAAAGCTATATGGAGTTAAAGAGGAACTTCAAACAACAGTCGAATTCATCATGAGAACTCGTCTGACGGTGTAATCATCAAAGATGCGATCGCAAGAAGAAGAAGAAGAAGTCTGTTTTTTTCGTCTGACAAAAGCGCATTTATTAATGAAAAAACACGTTCAACAGATGCATTGGATCCTGGCAGTGCCAAACAAAAACTAACTAGGCATTTCAGGTTTTCAGCATTTATATCCTGCTTTGTAAAATGAGCGAACATCTCACACCATTTTTCACTGACACTTTGATTCTTCAGTTCACTCCACACATCAAATTTGCTTTCACAATATTTTTTCACATATGCAAACTCATCAAAAAGGCCCTCTTCATTCACTGTAAAATTTGGTGACACTGTCTTCATGAATATGTAGCTTTCTTGGATGTTCTTCCAAGTCACAGACTCCTTTCCCTTCAAATGTATCCAATTCATAGACTGAAGAGGCTTAAGAAATGGTGTACACTACTCCTGAATATATTCAATGCAGGTGTCATAGAAATCTACTGCATAGCTTTGAAACTTTTCAACTGTTATGTGTCCTTCCTTTTCTAATTCTTGCAACTGATTTCTCACAGTAGTGGTAAGAAACTTTTCTGCCTTCCTGTAGTTTAATTTTTCCACCAATTTGTTTACTTCATCCTTCACTTCAATTACTGTTGTCTCTTGCTTTTCAACACATTTGATGGTATCAGAAAAGGTTTTTAACTGGCTGGCAATGAAATGCAGGAGTGTAACTGAAAGTGGATTTTCAAAGAAATTTTTGAGACTGGTAGAACATTTGTGAATGGAAAGGAAATATGACTTCAATGCAGGGAAAATGTCAATAACTCTCTGGACTGCAGGCAAGAGAGAGAGCCATCTTGTCTTGCTGTTACCCAAAACAGTTTTATATTCTGTATTGGTGAATTCGCAAAATGATTTGAGTTCATCAACTCGTACACAATAAATGTGGAAATGCTGGTAAATCTTGTTAATTATTAACTGAAGATCAATAGGTAAGCAATCCGCAGCAATCTGCACAGCATTATGTATCACATAAAATCCGTTACCCAAAGATTTATTTTTTCAGGAAGAACCCTTAAAAAGCAGGACATTTGGAATAGATTCGGGACACTGGGACATTTTATTAAAAAACGGGACTGTCCCAGGAAAAACGGGACGAATGGGAACCCTAATTTAACATGCATTTGAAAGCATACACAGAGCAGTTTGTCAGTATAAGTGCTAAACTAGACCCAGTTTTCTCTTAATTTGACATTCTGGCATACTGTCTTCATAACTTTTCATGAATTTTTTTTATTCTAGCGTATTTTATTTTAACCATTGCAGAGGTCAGAAAAGATTTTTCAAAAACCTGTTGCTTATGGTGGCATTATCTCAGTATATCAGAATGTCGATGTAATACCAATTTTGTCTCTGAATTCGATATTCTAGTATACTGCCTTCAAAGACACATAACTTTGCATGAAATTGGCTGATTTTAGCATATTTTGTTACCATTGCAGAGGTCTTGTGATATCAGTATATCAGAATGCTGGCATGCTACTATTTTGTATCTGAATTTGATGTTCTGGCATACTGTCTTTACACGCGCATAACTTTTCATGAAATATGTTGATTGTGGCAAATTTTTTTCACCAGTGTCAAAGAACATCTTTCAAAAATATGTTTCTTGCGGTAGCAATATCTCAGTATGTCCTAATACCAGCGTGCAACTATTTTGTCATGCTGCCTCACATATTTGAAGCATTTGGAGCATATCTCCATTTGTAAAAATTAAATTACTTTTAATGAATATTATATTTATTTTGCTCGCAAGTAACTTTCATACACCACGAGATGATGGCCTGGAAACCCAGGGACATTAAATAATAAAATGCTTTATTAATGTCTAATCAGAATTGCATTTGATTATCTTAGTCTTATTAGCATCTGATTTTGTTTTTTTTGCTTAGTATTTATGATTTTGCTCTACTATTTCAGTTCTCCTTGCAGAGTTGCTGAAAGAAGTTACTAGTTTGCTTTTATGTTGTTTTTGTTCTAACTTCATTTAACACAGTATTTTATCTTACAGCTGCCAGACAATTACAACTTTGAAATACACAAAACAGTTTGGAAAGTGAGACAGACAAAGGCCAAGAGAGTGGCATTGCAGTTTCCAGAGGGTCTGCTTTTATTTTCCTGTGTCATAGCCGATATTATTGAGAGGTATTATAATAAAATTTTTTGGTGCCATCCATAATCTCATGTAGAGAGAGAGAGGGTTCTGATCTGTGTGACAACAGTTGGGAGTCTTGAAAAATGTGATTTCTCACAATGGTGTGGGAAAGCAAGAACCTCACTTAAATTTTGATCAAAACAAACATTTTTCACAATAACATGGCTTAAATTTTGATCTGGGGTCAGAGTGACTAAGAGTTATGGTGTCCGCCTCTAATTCTAAAGGGCCGGTTTCGCTCCGGGTACAGTATAATTGATGAACATTTTTTTCACAACCAGTGGTTCCTAATGATGTCATATTCCCCCCTTCCCCCCCCCCCGATCTCCTGGGTAGTGAGGTCGGATGCTAGCCTTCTCTGATAAGGGAAGAAAATAGGAGGTTCCGTGTGCAAGTTGTGCATGTTAAAAATCCCTCAGCAGTTGGAAATCGTAAAGAGTAGGCCATATGGCTGCTGCCCTGGCAAAAATTTAAAAAAAATAGGAAATCTACCCACCACCACAAAAATATTTATAGAATATATGATTCCTGCATACACACATTGGGATCCTCGCCGGTGCTACAGAGTTCATGCACTGTGCTGAGATCGGAGCACTAATGGAGTTGTCCATGTGCAATAAAGATGGTCCACACCAAAAAACATTTAATCAAGACAAACATTTTTCACAATAACCTCAGTTAAATTTGTAGCAAAACAATTTTGCACAAAGACCTCACCTAATTTTTTATCAAAGCAAACAAAGAAGAAGAAAAAATGTACTTCAGATTAAGAAAGTAGGATGATCAGAATGGGTCACAGAAAGCTAATTTTAAAAAAAGGAAATTGAATGCTTCAGTGGAAGAAATTTAAGTCCTATGCAAAGTTTTGAATGCTATAGAAAGGCCTGAGAGACCAAGAAATGAAGATAATGAGCCAGAGCTGTGGTAAGCTGATCTGGACGTTGTTTTTAATAACTAAGCCTCTCCTGTGGGAAAAAACTGCATACTGTCACATCAAACTTTGGATCATGTGACTGAACATTTGAAAACTGATGAATCTTAAATCATTCAAAGAAGACTTTACCATCGTCTTTTGCCAAAACACTGTTTATCTTTGGAAGGGCTAGTGTCAGTTTTTCTTAGTTCCAGTGAAGTTCTTCAGAACTCAAAATGATTGGCATACTAGACATACTGAATGAAAGTTTTGTTTAGCAACAATCAATTTTCTCCTCTCTGCAACCTAGTGATTTGTATTTTATTAGTCCCAAGTTCCATTTCTCAGTGAAGGAACATGTTACATTATTGAGGGAATAAATAACAAATGTTCTATAATATTTATATTTTTAAACCTGATTAATTTACTTTTCATATCTTAATTTCCTTGACAAGACGGAACTAGTTTTTCTTGTCATAATAAAGCCAAATCAATAATGTGTACAGGCTATAAAATGTTGATTTTAAAAAAAAATTAATTAGTTAAAATGTTGATAAAAATTTATGTTTTTAGAAGATTATCAGCAACATATACTGGGTGCTTTAATTTGTTGTTGTTAGTTTTTTTTAAAAAACTTTTACAATCAGTCTCCGGATATAGTGCATGAAAACTAGTTCACAGTTATTCTAATTCTTGACTTCACAGATTCACAGAGGCAGATACTGTGATAATGGGGGATGTAACATATGGGGCATGCTGTTGAAATAATTGTTCAAGAAGCCAGATATGGCCTATCAGCTTACCAGTTTTCACATGTTCAGAAATCAATATGACAAAAAAGAAACAAAAAAAAATTACATTTGTTAATTGTTAATCACAATCGACCTCACTGCACTCAGGGTAAACCCATAGCAAATATCAAAGAGTATGAATGCTAATTGTACCTGTCGCACGCTGGTTGTACATACGACGGATGCATCCTCTCTCACTTCCATCTTTGCTAGTCCCACGTTTGATGCCAAACTCCAACAGTCTCAGCCTTGTTGATTCATCCATTGCAGTGTCATTATCTAGCAGGCGATCATTAATTGCCCTTAGTATCTCTGCCTTATCCTGCCGCAGCCATCCGTTCTGAACTTTCCGAAGCATGGCTTGAGAGTCTGACAATAAAACTGCCCTGGTTGATAAATTACAAGAGTAACTCTAGTATTTCACACCCAGTGTCAAACCTGAATATTAAAAGAAAAAAAATGGAGAGAAAGAGAAACTGAATTTACCACATGTGAAATGAGATGTCTGAGACAAGAAGCTGATAAGACATGAAGAGACAAAATAGAAATGAGATCAGGAATATTGTTAGGAATAGCACCAGTGAAGGACCACACCAAGCAACAACGGATATAATATTGTGGACAGACATCATTTGAGGATGAATTTTGATCAATCTGTAGCATGAGTAGATAGCCTCAGAAGAGAAGTGATTAGAAACAGAGGATGGCCCAGGAGAGATGGACTCAAAGACATTATACACACTGTGTTACCCAGCTTGCACTGGATCAGAAACTAGTAATTCATTCTTCCTACTTCACTGCATGAAGCAGGTTAAAACAAAAATTTCTGTTTCTTTTTGTTTATACTGTCCACATAACTGCCTTTTTGTATATTCCCTGTATTGTATCTTATTAGCTATTTTTTAAACTATGATGAATGAAAATAATTTATATTATTAGACTATGATGGACAAAAAAGTCTGCTTTAAATAGTAATTTAGATGGCCACTTATGAAATACATTTAAAGCCACATATAAACATAAAAATACTTTCATTGTTTATAGTGTAAACACATAGATATGTGAATTTTTGCATTCATGTATGTTTGTGTATGTACATTTGCACTTATTTTTTTCTTTAAAGAAAAACAATTTCATTTCAATTTTCAGTTCCAATCGACCAGACTGAAGGCATCCAGATGTTGTATGTATTTGTTGACATCAAAATTGACACTGTTCATTTCATTGAGACACTCAAGTTCAACTTTGATCCTGGAACTAAAATTGCCCTTGTTAGTACTATTCAATTTGTTGCAGCCTTACAGGTGAGTACAGTAGAAAACCAATCATTTGGACCATTAAGATCATATTAAGTAGGAAATGGAGATAGAATAAATAACGAAATAAAGTAAGATTTTACTAAATACATAAATTAAATAAGGTATTCTTTATCTTGCACCTTCTTGTACCATCTTATGAATGATGGGACCACAATTGCAGTTGTCCCTTTAGCAGATGCCAAAGCACTTAGTGTGTTCTTACAGTAAGCCTCGAATCTTCAAGAACTGATGTTGCAGTCATACAGGGGTACACGGCAGTGAAAGAGCTAATAGACTAGCTTCCAGAGCACCTATAGTAGGTGCATTGGATATGGACAAGGGAGAGATTCTGAGGAAAATTAATGATCACCTATTAGAGAATGACATTGCAATCGATGAATCATCAAGGCTAAGATTGCTGGAGTTTGACATTAGACGCAAGACTGGCAGGGATGAACGTATGAGAGGATGCATCCAGCATACATACAACTAGCGCGCAACATGAACAATTAGCATTCATACTCTTCAACATTTGCTGAGGGAGAGTGAGTGCCTATGGGTTTGCCCACAGTGCAATGATATTGATTCTGAACAGTAACAGTGATGATTTTAGTAGCAGTTGATTTTTACGTGATGAGTTTGCAAGCGTAATAAGGTAAAAGCATAATGAATATTATGCCTCGTGCATTCTTTAAATCCAGTTAATCCTTCCAAATTCTTGTAAGTCTAATTCTACTGAAATTTGTATTCTCCTGTCTAGCACTTTTATTCCATCTTTTTACTTGGCCATCCCCTTGATCAGGCACCTTCAATCAATTTTTAATTTCATTTCTTTGTCTTGGGAGCCGCGCTAGCGTAGTGGTTACAACACCGCTCTGGCGACCGGGTGATACAGGATCAAACCCGGGCGACGGCATTTGAGGATTTTTCGTTGACCGGGATTTGGACTGGATTAACTCGAGACCTGGCGAGAACATTTGAAGGAGTGTCGTCGACCAGGGACTGGCGGCTCCTGAGCCGACCCAGCTGCAATGAGTACCTCCGAAATCGGCGAGTATTTGCCTGAATGGCGAGGGACACCTGTCTCTGTACAAGAAATAAAGGGATACTCACGTAAAATCAATGTCAGGTTAGACATAAAAATAATAACCTGAGATTTCGCCTCGAGTATTAGCGGGCGAACGCAAAAAAAAAAAAAAAAAATTCTTTGTCTGCATTATTTTCCAGTCTTTCGACACATTTAAAATGTATTAAAGTTATTCTAACTTGCATGAGATATTAAATCTCCTGAATTTCACAACTAGGACACACTGTATGCCTTTCCTAAAAAGTATCAATATATATTTACATGTAATAGAAATACTTGTCCTTTGTTTGGAATATATTACTGGAAATCTCATTTTCTAGTTCTAAAGCTCTTAATAAAACATAAAAACTTGTAAGTTGAGATATGTAAACACTTATCGGGTCGGAGTGGCTAAGAGGTAGGTAGTCCGCCTCGAATTCTAGAGGTACCGGGTTTGATTCCCAGTTGAGGGAATATAATTTATGAAATTTTTTTTTCAGAACTAGTTGGTTTCTAATGATGGTCATACTCCTGTAGCATAAGTGTTTTTATAAGTATGATGATAGTGTTGGAGAAGAAATAGAATAAGGTTTCTCTCCAGAAAGTGTGAGGTCCCAGTGACAGAGATGTACACTGGTATCACTCGATAGTCACGGCTGTGAAAGTATCTGGAACTGAAATAGAACAGTCAGAACTTACTGCGCCACCCTGCTGTGTGACCACAAGTGATAACAATTCAACAAAACTCCACTTCAACTTTAGTGAATGAAAAAAACTGTTGAATACAATTTATATATCCTTTTTATTTTACAACTGTCTAATTTTGTAATGAATGGTGAGTGTTGGAAGATGGTGATTAATGGAAAAGTATATTTACATCAAGTGATTGTACAGATATATATATATATATATTAAACTTAATAAAATAATATTGGCTTTTCCAAATTGAATTGATGAAATCAGCGTTATTCCACAAAGTTTATGGCCCTAGTCTAACTATCCTGTCATATACTGACATTTTCTCATCATAGACTCTTTTGACTGCTCACATAAGTCACTGGAATGAGTTCTATATTACTCATCTTTTGGAAAACAACAATGTCCTTTTAGGTTGTGACACACTCCCTTGTAGCTGACAGTCTTTTCCATTAGCCCGCCCAATAACTGAGGGGTACTAAGGTCTGTTAAAGCTTCAACCACTGTGCTCGTTTGGGGTATAGGCAGCGGGATTGAATAGTTTCTGTCTTCAGCTCAAAGACTGAAATATGAACCTGGAACAAGGGGTAATATGTGGCTATTCTGTGGTATGGAGCACACATATTTCCTATTGTACGTGAGGTGAGGATGTCTCAGTGTATGTATATTGGATGAATGATACATGGTTCAGTGTAATCAGATATAGTATGATAAGACAAGTGTCTACTTGTGGAACATTTTCCAAATAATACGTAAATAAATCAAATATTATGATTAAATGGGTATGATGCGACCTTTGCCTTCCACCTATACATGCCAAGTCAGTGATGTACTTGCTGGTAGGTTATAATATCCCAGACAAGTACTAGCATGGTTATATAGTCCTGACAAGGACTGGTTAGGTTAGCCCTGACAAGGACTGTGGAGGTAATATCGCGGGTTTCAATCTTCATCATTTTACCCATATAGATCAATGTTAGGTACGTAAAACTCAAATTTCTAAACAAAACCTGAAATAAAATTGATATTATTTACACAAATATCTCTAGTAAACCTACATACCCTCTAGTATCGATATAAGCACAGATTTAGACTTGGTTTAGTGAAGCAGTCTGCACGGCATACATCTAGGAAAGTATCAGCCTTGGCAGCTCTCTTCTTTTGTCTATCGCTCTGGCCTGTCTTCGTGTTAGTGTGTGTTTTTAAACCTAGCGCTGCTTCTTTATATAGTGCAAGCGCGGGCGTATCGGAGAGCTTACTCGATTTGGTACAATTTTGTCCTCAAGAATCCATCGTTCTGAGTGCATATGTGCAAATATCCTGACAACTTTTCCTCCGTATCACTAAACACGTCAATCCATCCTGTTCTTATTAACCTACTTTTATTTTTCTGATTAGGAGCTTCCATTTTATATACTTTTAATCAAAATCAGTTAGGGCATGTATTTACTAGGATTTTTTAAAGTCTATCATCTTGATAGTCCTAGATGTGAAGACTAAGTAAAACTTTAAATTTCTTTTATACTACTTACGTCTTCGCATCTTCCCTCTAGATTTCAGTAATACATTTATGCTTTCAAGGAATTTTTAAGCACTTTTGAAAGTTATTTATTAACTCTGCATGGTTGTAGATGAGTATCTCATTGACTCAAACCAAGTCCAGTAAAGGGTATGCAAAGTAGGACCACGCATACAATAAAACACTTCCAAATCTTTAAATCAGTACCAAGGCAGCATGGACGAACTTCAATGCTATTTATTTGACACAACGTAGCTCCATATAGATATTCTTAATATGCATAATAGATTAAGGCGTCAATTAGACAGTCCTTGGTGTCGCTTTACAGTCTGCAACTGGAACAATGTCGAGGACATTTTCATTCATTTTAATATAGTTCAAACACTCACGTTCTGCAGATAAAGCATAATTCTTTTTACAAAACAACTGGCATAGGAGGTCTTTTGTGCAAGTTGCGCACGTTAAATTTCCCATGCAGTTGGAATCCGTACAAGAGTGGCCTATAGAAAAATTTAGAAACCTACACACCAACAAAAATATAATGTAGGAAATGTGGATTCCATATCTACCACTCTTTGGGATTTCAAAGCCACGATACTACTGGAATAAAGTGTTTTACTGTCCCCACATACACACAAAAGTATGTAGCTTTGACCATCAGCAGTGTTGGCTCCATGAGGAGTGGAAAACGAAATGATGATGATAATGAATGCCAGTTAAATTATTCATCATTATCATATGACCATTACCAGAGTTTCACACAACCTACTTTTTTTTTTTTAACAAAATTGCTTTTTCTTGTGTTTAATTACATTTTTATCAAGTAGTATTATCATTAACTTATATTTCCTCCTGTTAATGTCTACATTTCCAACTGCCTTTCTCCTTACTCTGACTATCTTGTCAAATATCTCAAACATAATTTAAACTTTCAGTTTTGCCACTAAGACTTCACATGCCATAAAAATGTTTATTCATCGTTGTCTTCTGTTTTCCCAGAGTGGGCCAGGCAGAATCTGAGCTCGCACTTCACTGTGAACACACCACAGAGCAAACCCTCTCTCAACCCGGGTGAAATTCTGGGCTGTACTCTCTCCTCAAAACTGACAGACAGCGATGTCATTGTGTATGGTGTGTCTAAGGCCCTTTATTGCATAACAATAATACCAGATGGTTTATTGATGGAATATTTGAGTGCTTTTCTTGTCTTTATTCACTAAGAGAGAACTGATTATAATTATGTTTAAACTTTCAATCATTAAATAGAGATTGTTTAATTTGCTTTATTAGCTGTTTTTATTTTTCCTCTTTGTGAGTTGTGCATGCCTTTGACAATTCGAGTGCGCTGCTAATCATGACATTTATGCAACCTGATATTACTGTGCCCTTATATAAAGAGATGTTGATTTAGTAGCATAGATTTGCGTAGCATAGTGGTTAGTGCACTGGCTTCCTTGCTATGTTGGAGTCCCATGGTTCGATCCCCAGATGAGGTGGGGATTGTTTTAGCCACAAAACGGCTCCTGGGTCGACCCAGCCCCAATTGTGGTACCAGAGCAACTTCTGGGAAGGTTAAGGCGGCCGGCGTGATGCTGATCACATCACCCCTAGTGTGCCGATGGTCAAGAAAATAATGGGCCGTTACACCATATTCCCAATATGCCTCACTTGGGGCGTGTAACGGGATCCTTTTACCCTTTTTTAATATAAGAGATAATTAGTACACTTCAGCGTTATTAATTTCTTGCTCACCATTATTACTCCAGAGTAGAGCGTAATTGTCACGGTTGGGGACCTATAGGCCAGAAAGGGTACTTACTTTAATTTTTTGCATGGCCAAAATTCCCTTATAACTCATATAATGCATGGAGGCATATCAGAAGTCATTCCTTATATGACCACCAGCTGCAGCACAATGCTGTAGTATACATATGTGGAAGTGAACCTCTGTCTGGTGAGCGTTAATTTGCATTCTCATTGGACTCTTGAAATCATCCTGACACTTCTAGGAATTCCCCTTGTGGTGAAACATGCTGAAGAACCCATCATTGCAGACTAAGGTTTGGAGGAGTCACTTGAGCCCCCAGATGTAACTCTGAACCCATGATAGCAGGGGTAGCTGAGAAATGCGCCGAGTATAGGACATGAGAAGTTCCTTGGTAAAGCGCAGAACCAACAGCACAGTAACTTTAAGCTCTGCATAGTTTGCAAGCCCCCTTGGATTGGTGGGGAATGCACAGTAACGCCGTGCAACAAATTCTTCTCAACAGCATAGCTTGGAAGACCATTGTGATGGAATCCATGTGAAGAAATACTGGGGAAAAGCCGACAGCTGGAAAAGCATGGATTCAATAAGAGTTCAACTTTAAACACATTTCAGAATGGCGGAAAAGCAATCTGATTGAAAAAGATTGGTGTATTAAGAATCTTTTTTGGGAGGGAAAGTCTTATTATTGAAAAGACTAATTTCAGCATTTAAGACTGTTTGATGTCTAAAGACGAAGCCGAAATTGTCGGTTTTCTTCATTGTGTAACATCTTCTGTGTGATGTAAATATCTCTTTAACAATGTCTTTTATATTGGACTTGCACCCTAATATAACTGAAGGTTTTTATGCCTTGGTTGGCCCACCTCGCCAAAAGTTGCCTTTATTTTATGTCAGAATCATTTCTAATTGTTATTGCTTCTGTTATATTAAGGTGCATTTCTAAATATAGCAACTAGTGTTTTATTTTTTCTAATGACACATTAGCTTATAATATAACACTTAAATTTTGTGCATACTCCTGTTTTATATGCACATCTTCTAATCAAATGGACATGTTTGTATTTGATTTAATTTGAGGCTGAAGTTTATCTACCAGATAAGGATAAATATTTGTTTTTAAATGAGTCATGCTTGCACCTATCAGTTTTCTTGAAGCTGGTATTTGTAGGGACTCAGCTCCTAGTTGAATGTTATTACTTTGCTAGAAAGTTATTTATGAAATAACAGCAGAACATTTTGTATTGCTTCACAGTTACCTGGGAGATGGCAGATTTCACTTAGAATCCATAATGATCCACAATCCAAATTTACCAGCATACAGGTAGTGTTTATATAAAGACAGATTTGTGTCAAAGACTCAACAATCTCTGGTGAATTCACATTAATCACCATTCAATATTCCACCTAATAGTTAAAGTTGATAGTTCAATGTTCTTCCATTAATTAATAAATGGTCACACAATGTTCCTATAAGTATGACGAAATAACTTATTGTCAATATCCATGATTGTTCTCCATGAGATAGAACGTTAGTACGAATCCAACTGTTTTTATCCACAACACTTTACAATAGAAAAATAGTCAGATAGGATATCTAGTTGTTACTTCCCCTTGATAATGTAAGTAAGTCATTTCCGAGTTATGTCCCTTTAAAACATGTCCGTCGGCGTCTGTGGCATAATGGAAATGAACACAGTTTCATAATCCAGATATACCAGGTTCGAAACCTGCTGCAGGCGGTTTGCATCATCTCTTCGTTTCCTTTTCTCGCGAAGACAGCACTATACTAAAACGAGCGACCTTTTCAGGGCGAACACAGCCGTCAGAATTTACAAAAATGACTTGTACCAAGCAACAAGCTAAAAAGAGGAAAGTGTATACAAGCCCTCAAACACTTGTCAGCAGCATCAAGCAAGAACCTACAAAGAGCAAACAGAGGCATCCAGAGAGCACGGATACTCCTAGCGTCGTGGCCAGTCCCTCTCAGAAGACGAACAACGTAACCTCTGATACTACGACCGATGATCGACCCAAAGATTCGAAGGCAGATGACAAACAAGCTCCAAAACCAGACTTAGCAACATCACCGCTGAAACAAGGTGTCGAGGCGGTAGCTACATTGTGCAGTGACAAGGCAACATCGAAGACAGAGGGTAACAAAGCATTGAAACCCAACAAAATCAATCCACCGACAAAACGAGATGTCATTGTCGAGTCTACATCATACAGTGACCAGCCAACACCGGTGAAACTTGACCAGATGCAGACGAGCCAGAATACGAATCCGCCCCGCAGACCGCACACTCAATCGGAGACAGAAGTTAGAACGTGCCAACTTCTCAAGCAACAAATTGCCGTCTCTAACGTGGTACTACAGGAGAGGATTGTTAAGATAACACAGATGCCTGGAGGTGAGGCCTCACTCAGGGCCCTACCAGATGACAAAATAATCACTATCCTAGAAGCAATATCTGGCAAGAGAGGCATCGCTAAGGTACGGAGGCACGAAAAGGGAGTTGTGCTTTCACTCAACAGCACGGAAAAATCAACTGCACTGATGACAGAACTGGAGGCAGGACCGAAAGAATTCATGCTGCCTCACCAGATAAAAGTAGTGATGGAGATCAACAAGACTACAAAGAAGTTTGTCGTAAGAGGGGTGGACACCAGATGGCCCGCAAGCGAGGTTCACAACAAACTTCAGACCGAAAACGCAGACATCAAATTCACTCAGGTCGAAAGGATAAAAACATGGAACAACAAAGACACAAACCTGATTGTGGTAACCGTCGAAGGGCCGACAAGACCTGAGAAACTGACGCTCGAAACTATTTCAAAAAAGACAGAGGCTTTTATCCCGCCGGTCATGCAGTGCTCTAACTGCCAGCAGTTTTCGCACACAAAGAAAACGTGCAGGAGAGATGCAGTTTGCCGGTATTGTGCGGGTAGTCACCAATATGGCGACTGCCCCAGGGCAAAGGAGGACCGCAACTACAAAGAAACTAACGCAAATCGTACCTGTGCAAACTGCCACGGAAACCACGGGGCAAGGTACAGAGGATGCCCTGTGTTCCAGGAAACTAAGAGCATCTTGAAGGAGGCCGTGTCTAAAAACATACCCTTCAAAGAGGCCAAACACAGAGTGACTGCGGATGCTGCTGAAAAACAGCGCACGATTGACAGACGACAGCTACACAAGCTGACCGCTGAAATCAACGAAATGAAAAGGAAACTACAGAACGAAAACAGAAGCAAGCAGGCTCCCGAAGACGACAAGGACAGAGGTGAAGACGTAATAGATATGCAGAGCGTCAGAGAAATGGTACAGAGCGCCCAGGCAATGCTACAGGAAACAAAATCCATCAAACACGAGATAGAAGTTGACATCGCCAAACTCACAGAGCTAAAGGCAGAGAACGAACAAATACTCAAAAGAATTGAAACAACCATCAAACACGAGATAGAAGTTGACATCGCCAAACTCACAGAGCTAAAGGCAGAGAACGAACAAATACTCAAAAGAATTGAATCAGAGAGAAGGATCGTTGAGGATATCCTTACAAAAACTAGAGAACAAAACAAAGAAACGAAAGACAAAATGAAAATCGACATCGTACAGCAAATGTTACTCAATCAAGAAAGAGCATTAGCAGCCAGAAACGCTAGAACAGCTACTACCAACGATAATTGAAAAAGCACTGTCACAGATACAGGAGAGCAAGAAGACAAAAGCAACAGAAACTAGTAGCGTAGAAACACACAAAACTAAACGAGCCAGATAGTTGAGGCAGGACATAAAAAACACCATGAGAGCGACACGGCACCACAAACGGACAAAGAGGAATCCAGACAGCCAGCAAGTGGTCCTTTTCAGGACCAGTCACCTCCAGGACTACGAACGAGATACCAGTGAAGACGATAACACCCTATATACCCCAATTATAACCAAATTTCAGGTTGAACAGGGTATCACAGCAACATAGTAGAAGAAAACAACAACAACAACGCAGGCGGTTTGGTAGCAGATCGCTTTGTGTGGATTTTTAACAATGGTATAAGCGCCATACCGTTCAGAAAGCAATGGCAAACTACTGAATGAAAAAATTGCCTAGAAAAATCACAAACAGCCAATAAAAGCTGGGGTTGATTGCCACGTCCTGTAAAGGATAAGCAACTAACTTTATAACAGGTAGTGTTGTTGTAATCATTTTGTATTTTTCTGTTAAAATCTTTAGATAGGCCTCATCGTGTAAAACAAATTGTTACAAAAACCATCACTGCGAGAGTTTAGCTAAGGCTTCCATAATGGGGCTTATCTCCATGCTCCACAGTGAGAAAAACAAAAAAGGAGATGATAATACAATCTGTGCTTTTATTTGGCACAAGTTTGCCTTAAATTGTAACAAAGCTAATGTTGTTGATATTTGGTTGTATTTGTTTGACTTCTGAGATTTTATTTAATCCTGTGCAACCCCATGTAGTTCCCGAAGGACTCTGCGGATGCTGAAAGAATATGGCTACTGATCACTCAGACACATCTTAAGAGGCGGACTAATATGAGGTTGTTCAAGAGGCGGGCTACCTCATTATGTAAAAAACAGATTGCTACAGAAATCATATACACAGGTGGATCTGCATAGGGGCAGTAAATAATGAAGGAGGAGACATTGTTATAAGATATAACAATGGGAGGATTATCCATAAGGCTTTCCCAATTAGGATGATGTCCAACTTCAGGGTGGAATCTATGGCACTACTCCAGGCACTGAGAATCCTCACCAGATCAAAACAGCAACCACCAGCTAAAATAATGTTCTTTACAGACTGCAGATCATTAGTGTAATCAGGACAGAACACTAGAAATGAAAACATGCTGCATGAAATCAGATCTGAGCTTAACAGCATCCAAAGAACCTTAACCCTTGCCTTGCAGTGGTTACCCTCCCACTATGGAACCACTGTGAGCGAGAGAGCTTATGCTTACATCTAGATTTGGTGGTAAAATGGAGCAATTCAGCCAACCATTGCCGTTGCCCTGTCAAGAGACCAAAACCATTATCCACAATCAGTACAACTACCAGTGAAAGAAAGAAAGGGATGTGGATAATAGATCCGACCATATCACCCAGCAGACCATCCTTTTCCGCCTGAGAACTGGCCACTGCAGGTTAGTAGACTACCTCTGTCACCTCAGGATATTGCATACTAATGAAAGTCCAAGTAGAGGTGGAATCCAAACCCCTGAATACATTCTCCAAAACTGTCCAGCCCACTGTGACCTACATCATAAAATCTAGTCAGGGTGCAGAGCTGAGGCAGAAGGTATGGGGATGTCACATGAACCTGGGAAAGACTGGACTTTGACCTAGCGACATGTCTGCAGATTTAGCATGACTAACAAACTGAATGCAGAAGAAGCTACAGAAACCACACATACAAGAGCAAATGAATGCTGTCATGCAGGCATTCTGCAAGGAGACTACTGCAGTTGTGAATCCATTCTCCACATACATACGGAGCAAAAAAGAAGAAAATACCTTCACTTATTATTTTGTAATGCAGTCACATAACAATTAAATAAAATATGATTAGTGTGCTTCAAACGTGTTAGAAGAGACCAGTGTACAAACTTTTTGTTTGTGTTTTCCAGGTATGACCCATACAGTAAAGCTTTCACTAGGGAATATTATGACATTCAGAGAATGCATCAGGCTCGACAGAAAGCTATTGCAATTGCATGTAAGGCAAAGATGATTGGTGTTGTTTTAGGAACCTTAGGTAGGCAGGGATCACCAAAAGTATTGGAGGTATGGCAATGTTTTATTATATGTGTTTTAATTTCAACTATGTGAAAATTTTACTGTAATCTATTTTAAAGTTTTTTTTCAAAAATTTGTATGAAAACAAACTCATTTCTTTAAAAAAAAAAAAAAAAAAAACCAAATATTATGTTTTCTTTCCATTTTCCCCAAAATGTCTCAGTGAGGAAAACAGGATGTATTTATTTAAAGCAAAATTCATTTTATTATCAAATTTTGAAATTTTACAGCATTATGCTAAAAACATATTTTCCAAAAGATTTCACAACTTAGTGTTGAATGATTCTTCTGTGAAAAGTATGAAAGACAATAATCATAAAACATCTATAAAGATTTCTTTAAAAAACTGTTTGGTTTTAAATAACCAGTGTGTCATGATCTTGATCCCCTCTTTTTATCTTTTACTTCCTACATATTGTGATAGAGTTTTTTTTTTTAAATCTTCTATCCCACATTCATGATACCAATTGGTTTATTTCCTTCCAGAATCTCATATCTCAGATCAAAGCATCAGGCAGAGACCATGTGACAGTTTTGTTATCTGAAATCTTTCCGGATAAACTCAAGTTAATGACTGATGTGGAAGCGTATGTGTATTTTGTGTCCTTTTAATTCATTTCTATTGTTATAGTTAAAATTTGTTGTAAGTGCAGCAATCTGGAGACTGTAGATGCAACCTTTTTTCATTCATGCACATGCATAGTTTGCTCACTGCATACACACACACAGTTGGCTGTCATCTGTAGCAGTTTTATCTCCTACTTATATCTTATCTGTCAGTCCTATTGTATGGCTGTGAAACATGGAGAACAACAAAACCAACAACTTAAAAGCTACAGACTTTCATAAATGCATGCTTATGTAGAATAGAAGAATTGAAGTGATATAATAAAATGACTAATGTGGAACTGATGACAAGAACTAGACAGGAGATGGTGGAACAAGATGGTGGAACAAGATGTGACAAGAACTAGACAGGAGATGGATAGGACACTTATTGAGAAAACCTGTTGATAGCTTTGCCAGGCAGTCCTTGTTCTGTAAGAGAGTGTTGGAGGAAGAACACATGGAGAAGAGAACTGGAGAGTGTAAGAGAGTGTTGGAGGAAGAACACATGTAGAAGAGAACTGGAGAGTGTTGGAGGAAGAACACATGTAGAAGAGAACTGGAGAGTGTTGGAGGAAGAACACATGTAGAAGAGAACTGGAGACTGTAAGAGAGTGTTGGAGGAAGAACACATGTAGAAAAGAACTGGAGAGGGTAAGAGAGTGTTGGAGGAAGAACACATGTAGAATAGAACTGGAGAGTGTAAGAGAGTGTTGGAGGAAGAACACATGTTGAAGAGAACTGGAGACTGTAAGAGAGTGTTGGAGGAAGAACACATGTAGAAGAGAACTGGAGAGTGTAAGAGAATGTTGGAGGAAGAACACATGGAGAAGAGAACTGGAGAGTGTAAGAGAGTGTTGGAGGAAGAACACAAGTAGAAGAGAACTGGAGAGTGTAAGAGAGTGTTGGAGGAAGAACACATGTAGAAGAGAACTGGAGAGTGTAAGAGAGTGTTGGAGGAAGAACACATGTAGAAGAGAACTGGAGAGTGTAAGAGAGTGTTGGAGGAAGAACACAAGTAGAAGAGAACTGGAGAGTGTAAGAGAGTGTTGGAGGAAGAACACATGTAGAAGAGAACTGGAGAGTGTAAGAGAGTGTTGGAGGAAGAACACATGTAGAAGAGAACTGGAGAGTGTAAGAGAGTGTTGGAGGAAGAACACACGTAGAAGAGAACTGGAGAGTGTAAGAGAGTGTTGGAGGAAGAACACATGTAGAAGAGAACTGGAGAGTGTAAGAGAGTGTTGGAGGAAGAACACATGTAGAAGAGAACTGGAGAGTGTAAGAGAGTGTTGGAGGAAGAACACAAGTAGAAGAGAACTGGAGAGTGTAAGAGAGTGTTGGAGGAAGAACACATGTAGAAGAGAACTGGAGAGTGTAAGAGAATGTTGGAGGAAGAACACATGTAGAAGAGAACTGGAGAGTGTAAGAGAGTGTTGGAGGAAGAACACATGTAGAAGAGAACTGGAGAGTGTAAGAGAGTGTTGGAGGAAGAACACATGTAGAAGAGAACTGGAGAGTGTAAGAGAGTGTTGGAGGAAGAACACATGTAGAAGAGAACTGGCGACAGACATGAAAGGCTTGAAGAAGACAAGGCAAGGCCTTGAGGTGATGGCACGTGACAGGGAGACTTGGCAAATGTTTGTTCAAGGCCTGTGCTCCTTGGGGAGTTGATAGGTGAAGAGAGAATATCTTATCAGGGGTGTATAGCAGATAAGCTGATTTTTTTAATTGACAGTTTGTTTTGTTTCTGAAAAATATACTTAAAATTTTTTAAAAATTTTAAACCGGTAGTGACTATTTTTACAAGCTGTATGGTTCCTGTATAAACTGAACAAAAAGTGTTTCTGTTTTTTTTCTTCCCACTTTCAGCTGGGTCCAGGTAGCCTGTCCAAGGTTATCAATAGACTGGGGAACTGCATTCAGTAAACCTCTACTTACTCCATATGAGGTAATCTACATTGTTAATAGGAATACAATCATTAAACAAAAGTACTGATAAGGTATAATATTAATGAAAATGACCATTTCTGTTTAATGTGAAAGAACATGAAAACACTCACACACACATGATAGGAAACACCTGAGAACTTGTCCAAAGAACATTAATTGTTTCATGAGTTTCCAAAAGAACATAATGAATGCCAGTAATTAAGACCCTGTCTGGTTCCCAGAGGTCTCAGTTGAGACAAAGAATGAATATGTCTACTGCACTCCCAGGCATGTTGTACAAGGTGACTATTATGAGGTTGTGCAAAGGGCTGGCAAACTCATCATGTAAAACAAATTACCTTAGAAAACACTGCTGCAAGATCATGTGACTGGATGATGTGGGCTTCCAAAGGGGACCAGCTGCAGTGGTGGTTCCATGCTCTGTAAGGAGCTGGCACTATCGGAAAGTACGGCGTGGGTCGCTGTAACAGCAATGGACTTCTCCTCCAGACTTGCGCAGAACATGACCTCCTTGTCACCAACACCATTTTTCGACTTCCTACCCGTAACAGGACCTCCTGGATGCACCCTCGCTCAAAGCATTGGCACTTAATTGACTATGTAATTGTTAGGAAGAAGGACAGGCAAGATGTCCGGGTGACCAAGTCCATGTGTGGTGCCGAATGCTGGACTGATCATCGCCTCATTGTGTCTAAACTTAAAATTTGTATCCAACCAGCCAGGCGCCCTCAGGGGAAGAAAACTCAAAAAAGGCTGGATGTCACCAAACTACAGAAGACAAAAATCAAACAGTCATTTACTGACACCCTAGAAGACCATCTCAAAGTGTGGAAGCAAATTGGGCAGCCCTAAGTGAGCAGATCTACAACACTGCTACGGAGGTCCTGGGTCCCGCCATCAAGAAACAAAATGACTGGTTTGATGAGAACTCAGATGATATAAAGAAGATGTTGGCTGAGAAACACCATCTCCATAAAGCATATTTAAATGATCCAAAATCTACATCCAAGAAAGACGCTTTCAACAACATGCGTAGAATCGTCCAACATAAACTACGCCTGATGCGGGATTCATGGCTGAGTAATAAAGCAGATGAGCTCCAAGGCTTTGCTGACAGCCATGACTTGAAAAATTTTTACCATGCACTCAAAGCGGTCTATGGTCCAACATCATCAGGATCATTTCCCCTCCTTAATGCAGATGGAAAAACACTAATTACAGACAAGGAAAAAATTCTCCAACTCTGGGTCGAACATTTTAACAATATTCTGAACCAGCCATCATCTATTAACGATGAAGCCATCATCCGCCTGCCCCAAATTCCTATAAATGAAGCACTAGATGATATATCAACTCTGGAGGAAACTCAAAAAGCGATTCGTCAACTTTCTAGTGGAAAGGTCCCCGGCTCCGATTCAATTCCTGTTGAGGTTTATAAAGATGGTGGTACAGTTCTGATAGAGAAACTTCACATGATCTTCCAGCAAATGTGGTAGAGTGAAACCATTCCACACGATCTCAAAGATGTGTTAATTATACTAATATATAAACGTAAAGGTAATCGCCAAGACTGTAACAATCATCAAGACATCTCTCTATTATCAATCGCTGGGAAGATATTCGCCAGAATCCTTCTGAATCGCCTTACGGCTCATCTTGACAAAGGTCTTCTACCTGAAAGTCAGTGCAGATTCCGGAAAGAACGTGGAACCACCGATATGGTGTTCGCTGCAAGACAGCTAATAGAAATATGCCAAGAACAGCACTGTGACCTGTACACAGCTTTCATCGACTTGACAAAGGCATTCGACACGGTCAGTAGAGAGGGTCTATGGAAGATCATAGCAAAATACGGCTGCCCAAAGAAATTTATCACAATAGTGCAGCAACTGCATGATGGAATGCAGGCTAGAGTTCAGGAAAATGGTGAGCTATCAGAGTCTTTCCCCGTCTCAAATGGAGTTAAACAAGGGTGCGTACTTGCACCAACTCTGTTCAGTATCATGTTTTTTGCTTTGCTGACTGATGCTTTCAGAGACGGGGACACAGGAATTGACATCAGATATCGTATTGATGGAAAATTGTTTAACCTTAGGAGGCTTCAAGCAAAAACCAAGGTCAAATCACACATTATCAGAGATCTTGTCCTGGCAAAGGGGCGACCGACCCCAACCAGGCGCGTCCACGGGTGGCGGATAGTGGAACGACCTCCAGATATGGTGTGTCAGCTGCGAATTAAGTCAGCATTGCTGGACGAATAAGCAGTCGCGGACCAAACGGCGATGTCCTCCCAGCAGGACGGGGAGGGGTAACAGGTGGCACTGATACCCCCACTGAAATCCCCCATATGTCCTACGACGGGTGCATCAAGCGAGTAAGAGCCGCTATAAGCTCTAGCCACGGGGAAGGTAAACCTCGGTAAACAAACCAATCTGCTGCCTTGCAGCTACCACCGGGAGATGGAAAGGCTATGGGAGACAACCCTGAACAACAAACACAACCCAGCCTGCCGAAGACGGAGTGTGTTAGCTACGGCGCAGACACCGGGAAAAATTAGGACACACACGCTTTTGCGGTATGGAGTCATGCGACAATCTCGACTTACGTCATGGCGTCGCTCCTATCAGCTACAACCGGGGAGGAGCGGAGCTGGGCCCCTAGCCTCGAAAGGGCCCACCCAAGCAACCGGTGCCTTTGCCAACCAAATGGTCGGGGGAAGGCAAAGTAGAAGACGTGCGACCTGGCCAAAAGGTGATGAGCTCCAGCAGAAGCTATGGGGCTGCCGCGCCGACCTGGAAAAGACTGTGGACTTCGTCCTGGCGACAGGCCTGCAGATTTAGCATGACTACAAACCGAACGCAGAAGAAGAAGAAGAAGAGATCTTGTTTGCTGACGATTGTGCCCTCAATGCTGGCTCAGAGGCTGATCTGCAGCATAGCGTGGATAGATTCTCCGAAGCCTGTTCCAACTTTGGGCTTACCATCAACACGGAGAAAACAGAAATCATGTACCAACCAGCTCCTGGCACAATTTATACTGAGCCAATCATCAAGGTAAATGGTGAGAAACTGAATGTTGTGAACAGATTCACATACCTTGGTAGCACATTATCCCAGAGCATTGTCATTGATGATGAGGTGGACACCAGGATCTCCAAAGCCAGCAGCACGTTTGGCATCGAAGTGGCATTAGTCTACAGACAAAGCTGAAGGTGTACAGAGCTGCGGTGCTTCCAGTGTTGCTTTATGCATGTGAAACATGGACTGTATACAGGCGCCACGTAAAGAAGCTAAACCACTTCCATACAGTCTGTCTCAGGAAGGTAATGAACATCAAATGGCAAGACAAGATCCCGGATACCGCCGTTCTTGACAGAGCTGGTATCCCTAGCATTGATACTATTCTGATGCAGTCACAGATTCGCTGGGCAGGTCATGTAGTCTGCATGCCAGACCATCGACTGCCAAAGATACTCTTTTATGATGAGACGCAGAAGGGTAAACGCTCCCATGGTGGCCAAAAGAAGCGCTTCAAAGACACGTTAAAGACTTCATTGAAAACCTTTGACATAAACCCTGACACATGGGAAGCTGCTGCGCAAGACCGAACTGCTTGGCGCACATCTCTTCGTAAAGGTGCAGCAGCATGCGAATCATCCAGAAGAGCAGCAGCGGAACAGCGGAGACGAGCTAGAAAAGACCGTGTAATAAAACCTTCACATGAAGCAAACATTCCCTGCCCATACTGTCCGAGATCTTTCCAGGCCCGCATCGGGCTCATCAGTCACCTTCGTACCCATAGACTAACCTAACATATTCCTAATAATTGGATGAACAGAGTGGTCTTCATCACCCGTGATGGACGAACAACATTAAGGAGAACAAAGAAAAACGATAATGAATGATTAAAGCCCATTTTGATGAGATTAGACAAGTTATGCTTGGTATGAAGGGGGTGCTTGAATATGATGAGAAAAGTATCAGTATTATAAGGAAGTTAATGGACTTTAATATATCACTGGCAGGGAAGAACAATACAAACAGCAGGAATATAATAAACAGTAGAGGTTAGGGACAGCTGGGTCAGGGGACTATGTATAAACAAGTGTGTGTAGAAAATAGTGTTAGGAAGTAAATGGGCGTTGTCTTGTGGATTAACGGGCAAATTTTGGATCTGTACTTCTTACATGGTCGGGTTTGAAATTAGGGATGTAAAGCTCTGACCAAAGTTGTTGTTATGTACTCACTTCTCCATGAGCGTTTTCAGCTTGGACCTTGGTAACTTTGTTATGACACTGAGCTCCTTTTTAAATGGAAACAGGAACAGTGGTGAATGAGCTTCATGTCAGAAATTGTTCCGTCATTCTGAGTGAGATTTTCAGTCATGTACATCGTGTGTCCAGCTGTTTTAGCACCTTTAACAGAACTTTTCAAGTTAGTATTTCCAAGTGGAAGCTACTCTGATTTTCTGACTTATCTGGATTACCAACATTCTGTCTAAGTTCAGGCTTACCAAGTATCCATGAAGGCTAACTTTGTGTTGACATAACATAAATTGTATATAAGTTATACCTGGATTATTTATAACTATTCACTGTCACAACTGCACATCCTACCATATTATCACTGATTATAACAATTAGTGACAGGGCATTTGTTAACACAGGGCAGGATAAGTAAAAAAGAAAAAAACGTGTTGGATGTGCATAAAGTTTCTTTTATATCTATAAACTGTGGTGAAGTTCTGGTTCTACGAGGGGCAGTGTCATGATCAGCTTAGAGAATTTTTAGCTGGCTAAATATGCCTTCTTATTGCTGGTCATAGAGAGATGTGTAAATGAGTCCTAGTCACATCTGAGTTATATAAGGTCGAAACAAATCTCCATTCAGCTTAGTTCTAGTACTGTCTTCCTATGTCTCCTCTTTGTCATTATTTTGTAGTGG
>JAMPIV010023006.1:385000-541123 GCA_024509875.1 Oreohelix idahoensis | reverse complement strand
TTTATTGGGTTGGGTGGAATAGTATAGGGTATTATAGGGGTATAGATATGTATGTTTTATAGAGTATTTGGTGTGAGGTTTGTGGATAGGTGTTAGGGGATTTGTTATTGTGGGTGGATGGGAGGATGGTTGGGTTGTGGGGAAGGTGGATTTGTATTTGGGTTAATGGTTGATATTGATTGGGGTTGGTATTGGGTGTGGGTATGTTGGGTGATTGTGGTTGTGGGGGTGGGTATGTGTGGTTTTTTGTGAAGTTGGGGGGGATGGGGGGGGTGGTGTTGTGGTGTTGTAGGGGGGGGGGGGGGGGATTGAGAGGGGGGGTGGGGGATGATGGTAGGATTGTGGGGGGGGAGGGTGGGGTTAGTGGTGGGGTGTGGGGAGATGGGAAGGTGTGGTTTTATTGGTTTGGAAAAGAGGTTGGGGTGGGTTTATTGGGATGGGGTTGTTTTTTGGGGGGGTATGTTGGGTGGGTGAGATGAGGGAATATGATGAGGTGAGGGAGGGGGGAGGATGGTTTTGTAGAAGAGGAGAGTGGGAGAAAGGGGGAGGGGTGTATAAGATAATGGTGTGAGTTTGGGTAATTGCTGTGGAGGGAAGTAGAGGGTGGATGATTTGACCAGGTAATGGGGAATAACGTCAAGACCACGGTTGAAAACAAGAAAGGATTTATTCTACTTCATAACTAATTGATACTCTAGTTCTACACTGAGCACAATATCACAAACATTTAGTTCAGAGTGTTAGGCCAACTGTCAGCTTCATCTGAAATACTTTATACCAGTATTTTCCCTCCTTAATGGTTACTACGCCTCTGCAATTCCAGCATTATTTCTTTGGGGTAGTCAATCATCTAGGTGTCAGTGTACTGTTTGGCCATTCCATGCCGTTTTACTTTCCTCCGACACCTTCTGTTCAGGCTGGAGCATTATAGGCTTTACATCATGTTTGCTACTGAACTACACATATATACAGGCATAAATTAACAATTCACATTCAATTTTCATTAAAAGATACTGAATGTTTCAAGCTTACCACAATTCATGAAATAAACACAGATACGTTGACTAGCAATGAATTCTGGCACAAATACTGGCACAAATTCCCATCTGCTTATGTTCCAGGCTTTTATTTAGCAAAAATATGAGCTGGCTTCAACGCACTGTTGCTTTATCAAGCTTATTTGAACTAGTGGTCTCGAACTAACGCTCCTAAGTGATTATATCAGCGAGTCTGGCCAATGGAGCCACGTTTCGACAAGTGTTTGAAAAAAAATTTTACCTTCCTACGTCTCCCCTAACAACCAAGGATAGCATTTATAGTCCGACTAATCGTGTTTAGCCTTACATATCATTCCAGCCAATCAGTTCAAATGTAACTTGTGGCCCATTTCCCGTACAATGGTGGTTTAAAAAATCTACCACTGAGCGATTCTGATTTTGGGTGTTGTCTGACAGCACCATCATTTTATTTTGGCTATAACTTGTTAATTCCTAGACTATTTGCGTAACGTTTTACATATTCTTTGTCAGCAAGCCCTAAGGAACCCAAATATACAAATTTAAAAGAGCTAAGTGGCTGCGTTCAAAATATGCAATTTCTTCTACCTCCTGTTTCGAAGATGTGCTGTCTGGGTACTGTAATGTTTTCAAACGTAAACCCATCTATTGTCATCTTTCCTAATAAGAGTTTTTCAGGTTTTTTAAAACCTAACTCTGGGAAGGTTAGTGTTTTTATCACTGTCCGTCTGAAAAAAAGTTAGTGCATGTGGCCTTACACGCGTGATAGTAGTAATTGTGTATCGCGTTACGCGTGTTGCATGCGTTCCTGATTTTCAGCCCTCCCTCTCTCTTTCTATTTGAGTCCATCTGTTCGTTCGTTTTGGTAACGCAGTATAATTAATGTTAGGATTAATTTAGGTCATTACGCATTGTGCCTCTCAATGTTTTTCTCAGAAATGCAATACCCGTTTTAATGTGTTGTGGAAACGCTTGTATTTATGCAGTGGCTTATATTTAACGTGGAAACGTTACAATTTGCAGACGAAGCATAAAACAAAGGGGGATTTCGAGTACATTCTTTTTGACAGCACTGTTATTTTACCATTGCTCTTTTCTTTATTAAATTTATTTGTTAGGCTTTATATTTACCTGATAATTTATATATGTGGATTAGAATATTTCACGACACCTCCCCTCTTAAAACAGACATTATATGTCAGTCCTTTATTCTATATACACATAGATAAATGTAAGTCAACTTGACTTTACTCTGCTGTGGTGCTATCATGGTTTTATGTAGTTGGGTCCATTCAGAGTAGGCACTACTCATGAAATCTGCCTCAGACTTCTACAACCAATAATATATTTCGGTTATGTTACTGAACAGCCGCAAGTGTGAGTGCTTGTCTTAATGCTGCTTCGCAACCCGTATTCACCATTTCTCTTCTCTGAGTCTGCGCAATGACATGTCCAGAGAACATTATATTTCCCCTCAAAATGTACGTTATGAGGAGATAACATATACCTGGTGATAGCAGAGTTTTCGTAGTGGATCCCATAATCTTCTTATTATCCTGTATGAAACATTCGGAATATCCTCAATCAAAGAGGCAACTCAGGGATTCGTTACATTCCTCCGAAATGTTTACATCCAACAATTTTCTCATCATTCTAGAGAAGACACTAGGCGCATTCTTCAATCCAAATGGCAATCTATTAAACTCATAGTGTCCTTCTGAGGTACTAAAAGCTAGGTATGGTCTAACCTCAGGCTTTACTGGAATCTGATAGTATCCTTTACTCAGATCCACTTTTGAGAAATATTTAGCTTTATTTAGTCTGACAAACAGCTGATTTGTATCCGGCAATGGATCCACCTGTCCTTCTGTAATAGCATTCAGTCTCCTGTAATCTATACAGAGTCTATGTTCTCCAGAGGGCTTCCTTAAGAGTACAACACCGGAACTATACGAAGATTCACTGTGTGAAATAATTCCTTCCTTCAATAGATAGTCTATCTCTTCCTTCAAAGCTTTCTCCTTAGCAAACGGAATCGAATATGGTTTCATACAGACAGGTGTGGGGTCTATCAGTTTCATATCATATTCCAATAGGTTTGTATGCCCTGGTCGGTCTGTTAACACCTCTGCATGATTATTTAGAACCTGTTGCACTCTCTCTTTCTGAGTTTTCGTTAAATGTGTACTGATTTTCACCTGTGCTGCTGTCTCACAGGGGTGTAATGGATATTCAAATGATGAAAGTGGTTCCTTTTTCATCTCCATGGCGATGGACAAGGTCAACAAGTGTGTCTCTTCCTGATGTTCTCTTTCCAAATATTTCTTCAGGAGATTCACATGATAGATTTTTTCTTTCCCTTTCTTATCTATCTTATAATTTGTTCTAGACACCTTCTCTAGAACTGTATATGGACCCTGCCATCCAATTTGTAACTTATTCTGACTCCCGGGCAAAAGAAGCAGTACTTTCTCTCCCACAGCCAAATTTCTGTCTTTCGCCTTCCTGTTATAATAGGCAGCATGTTTCTTCCTGGCTTGTTTCAAATTTTCATTGGCAAGTTTCCAGCCAGTTTTTAAACGAGTGGTCAGCTCATTTACATATTGGTATGAAGATGTAATGTTTTCCTCTGCCTTTTCATCAGTCCACGTTCTTAACAAAGCTACATGTGGACCTTTAATTGTGTGGACCTATTTGTCCATGCACCGGTATGGTCTCTTCCACTCGAAGCTTTATAGTGATGATTTTTCCTCCCAGAATTATCATTCACAAAACGACCGCTACCAATTCTTTTCCTGGGGCTTTCTCCCCACTTAAAATTCTTGATGAGAGATTTCCTCTCTACATCCTCTTCCTCCAGTTTGTTTAAGTCCGATTGAGGGATTTTCGGCTTATCCTGGGGTAAGACATCTTTTTGCACTCTCCGCATAGTGGCCATTGTAAAACAGTTAAGTGAAGCTTGTCCGTGAAAAGGGGCTTCCCATTCCATTTGGTCCACTTTATCAAATCTATTTTTCTTTTTATTATCAGGCCTAATTTTGCCCCGTGGCGTGTCCAGGTCCTGATCCATGTTCCCACTTGTGGGTGCTCCCTCATGTGCTATGCTACACCTTTCTACAAAATTCTCAATGTCCCATCTTGCTTTGGGCCAATAATAATTGTGAGCCACCTTTTGAATGATGGTACCTATCTTCTCATGGTCCCCATCTGGTTTCACATGTAGGCTCCTTATTAAGTCTGCCCTATATCTTTTAGGAAGTACCAGCTGTCCCTGACCTTTGGATCTAGCTCCAGTCTTCCTATACATCAACTTGTTTTTCATGTAAAAATCTCCCTTGCCTGGAGTTGTATGACAAGTTGACAATTTTCTGAAACAAGGCTTGAGTGTTTTATCCCCAGCCTGTGCCTTCCTCATCTCTTCTGGAGTGGTATCTAACATAATATCCTCCTCCTGTCTTGAGGTCGACCTGACCTGAAGGGTTGCCATGTACACAGGTTTCCTTCTGCAACGGTCAGTGTCATGATTGTCCATCTGACAATTTTTACACCACCTTTTTCCTTGGTTGAAAGATTTTCTTTCATCATATTTCCTTTCATCGAATTGTGGGAATTTATTTTTATTTTCATACCGTGGCCTATCAAACTGGTGCTTACCTTTGTTTTGATCCCTAGGATCAAATTTATTAAAGTTCTGTGGTGCCCTAAAGTTATCCACTTGTTTCTTTTTATTACCTGTTACCTCTGCTTGAGCTGCTTGATACCTTTCAGCAACATTTAGCAACTCACCCAGCCTCTCTGCACCTTGTTCCATGAGAAACTTTCTCAGGTCTGGAGCCATGGACTCTCTTAATTGCTCTATAAGGACCATTTCCTTAAGATCTTGGGTTTTCCCCAGAGAAGTCCATTTCTCCAAGTATGTCTCTATTCGTGCAGAGAACTGGTGATAGGTTTCACCTGACAGTAGTTTAGCATTCCTAAATTTTTTCCTATAAAATTCTGCATTCTTTTCATATCTTAACAAAAGAGCCTGCTTTAGCATGTCATAATTTTCCTGATCACCTCTGCTCATTTTTGCAAAAACTTCATAAGCTGCCCCACGAAGTCCTTGAGATAACTTTAAGCTCCACCTTTCTCTCTCTAACCCATACGTGGTAGCTAATAGTTCATACCTATTTAGGTAGCTCTCTATATCATCGTCTTTCTCAACAAAATGATCTAAATGAAAATTCATAGCTGAGGTTGAGGCTCCTTGGCTAGCAGTGGCATCAGAGGCAAAGGGACTGGCACCATTTTCAGGAGCATGGCCCTGAAACTCAAACTCCCTTAGTCGTAACTCATGTTCCCTTTGTAATCTTTTATCTTCTGCTTCCCTTTCTGCAGTCAATCTTCTTTCTTCTGCTTCCCTTTCTGCAGCTAATTTCTTCTCTTCCCTTTCTGCAGTCAATCTTCTTTCTTCTGCTTCCCTTTCTGCAGCTAATTTCTTCTCTTCCCTTTCTGCAGTCAATCTTCTTTCTTCTGCTTCCCTTTCTGCAGTCAATCTTCTGTCTTCTCTTTCTGCTTCCAATTTCTTAGCCTCAGCCTCAATCTGCAACCTCTTAGTCTCAGCCTCAGCCTCAAATTGTAACTTCTTAATTTCCCTTTCAGCCTCTAACTTTCTTTCGGCTTCAAACCTTCTTTCTTTGCGTTCAATAAATTTGTCACATTCCGTAGTGACATAGGCAACCATAACTTGCCCATCTAATCCTAACTCTTTTGCAGTCTGAACAGCAGCAGATCGAAACTTGGCCAGGTCCGCCATTGTCTATCAGGTAAATTTATACAATGTCTAACCAACAATTCAATCTCTAAATATATATCTAATGGACAACACAGGCACCGTGAGCTCAACCTTATTTAATTCCACCCAAGGATACCTTTTAATTCTTATATTCCCTGAAGTGAATTACCCCCACTATTTTTAATAGGTAAAGATTCAAAATCCCGGACGAGCCCCCAATATATGTGGTAAAGTGGGATGTTATAAATATTTATAGGGGACTTAGTGTACTGACTGAGATCAGCTGTGAAGGTATATATATCTAATAAGAGTAGTGTATTATATATAACCTTACTTGCTGCCACATATGTATACCTCAGTCAGAATTATTCTGGAATAGTGTGATGACTACGTTATATGTCTAGGGTATGTGTATGATGAAGTGTAAGTCAAAACAACAACAGACAGATAAACAATTTAATTTATTCCACTACACTTGACAACACTGTGACACTCACATACATAAAACACTCTACAAGGATATCTTAAAGGAGTCACTGATAACTTTTCAAATAACAATATGTATTCATTGCTGTCATGAATGACTATGTGTCCTGATTCAAATACAAAGGGAACCAGGAATCACAATCAATTTTAATTACAAGTTATAAGTACAGAATTTATCAATATGAATATTATAGTGACATATATTATTAAAAGTATCCTATGTGTGTCAGTTGTGTAGTAGTAATATGAGGTAATACTGGTTTTGTTTTGTTCAAGCTCTGTTGGTATTTGTCATCATGACTTCAATAGTTTGTCTTTATTGGAACTAGTATTGGAGATGTTCTCAGTTCCTGATATTAAAACAATTTAATTCCTCTCTTAATGTTATTTTTACAATGTCATTTTAAGATGGGGGTACATAATGTTGAGCTCAGCTGTCCACATCAGCTTATCTTGCGTGATGGCGGCAGGAAGAGACTCCTCTGCTCGATTTCTCCCCTGGGCTCTGGAGACACCTCACTGATAGCTAAATGGACCAAGGAGTATGCTGTCCGACTCTGGATTCAGCAAAGCTCTGACCAGGTGCTGCTCAATAACGTCAAGACCACGGTCCCTGAAAACAAGAAGGATGTACCTTCTACTTCACAACTAAATGATACTCTAGTTCTACACTGAGCACAATACATCACAAACATTGAGTTCAGAGCGTTAGGCCAACTGTCAGCTTCATCTGAATTACTTTATACCAGTATTTCCCTCCCTAATGGTTACTACGCCTCTGCAATTCCAGCATTATTTCTTTCTAGTCAATCATCTAGGTGTCAGTGTACTGTTTGGCCATTCCATGCCGTTTTACTTTCCTCCGACACCTTCTGTTCAGGCTGGAGCATTATAGGCTTTACATCATGTTTGCTACTGAACTACACATATATACAGGCATAAATTAACAATTCACATTCAATTTTCATTAAAAGATACTGAATGTTTCAAGCTTACCACAATTCATGGAAATAAACACAGATACGTTGACTAGCAATGAATTCTGGCACAAATACTGGCACAAATTCCCATCTGCTTATGTTCCAGGCTTTTATTTAGCAAAAATATGAGCTGGCTTCAACGCACTGTTGCTTTATCAAGCTTATTTGAACTAGTGGTCTCGAACTAACGCTCCTAAGTGATTATATCAGCGAGTCTGGCCAATGGAGCCACGTTTCGACAAGTGTTTGAAAAAATTTTACCTTCCTACGTCTCCCCTAACAACCAAGGATAGCATTTATAGTCCGACTAATCGTGTTTAGCCTTACATATCATTCCAGCCAATCAGTTCAAATGTAACTTGTGGCCCATTTCCCGTACAATGGTGGTTTAAAAAAATCTACCACTGAGCGATTCTGATTTTGGGTGTTGTCTGACAGCACCATCATTTTATTTTGGCTATAACTTGTTAATTCCTAGACTATTTGCGTAACGTTTTACATATTCTTTGTCAGCAAGCCCTAAGGAACCCAAATATACAAATTTAAAAGAGCTACGTGGCTGCGTTCAAAATATGCAATTTCTTCTACCTCCTGTTTCGAAGATGTGCTGTCTGGGTACTGTAATGTTTTCAAACGTAAACCCATCTATTGTCATCTTTCCTAATAAGAGTTTTCCAGGTTTTTTAAAACCTAACTCTGGGAAGGGTAGTGAATTTTATCACTGTCCGTCTGAAAAAAAGTTAGTGCATGTGGCCTTACACGCGTGATAGTAGTAATAGTGTATCGCGCGACGCGTGTTGCATGCGTTCCTGATTTTTAGCCCTCCCTCTCTCTTTCTATTTGAGTCCATCTGTTCGTTCGTTTTGGGTAACGTAGTATAATTAATGTTGGGATTAATTTAGGTCATTACGCATTGTGCCTCTCAATGTTTTTCTCAGAAATGCAATACCCGTTTTAATGTGTTGTGGAAACGCTTGTATTTATGCAGTGGCTTATATTTAACGTGGAAACGTTACAATTTGCAGACGAAGCATAAAACAAAGGGGGATTTCGAGTACATTCCTTGTGACAGCACTGTTATTTTACCACTGCTCTTTTCTTTATTAAATTTATTTGTTAGGCTTTATATTTACCTGATAATTTATATATGTGGATTAGAATATTTCACGACAATCGATACAAGCGTAGTGCATAGCGAAATCTCAGAAAAATGAATGAAATGAACCCGGAGGACTTTGACTTCTAATATCAGAATACGCATGCAACATCTTGGTAATCAGAAGTATATAGAATTCCAACATACTGGGGTCAGTCCTCAACATTATCTACACTGTAGATCTAGGCTTTTCCTGTGCCTTTTCTGCCATTGTGAAACGTGTTAAGATGAAGTCATAAGTCCCAGTGTCTCCAGCTTGGCTTTCATTTAAAAGATCATTACATCTTGTCCCAAGCTAAGAGGAAAAAGCTCATGGCATATTGTGCATTTCCCGCCATCCAAGGTGTCTCTACAAATTTGCAGAGCTAAAATACTGTGCTCTGGTTCTGGGCTCTCCCAAGGAATTGTCAAGTACTTTCTCAGCTCCCCTCGCCAATCACTGGATCCACAGTGAAATCCTCCTGCATGCAGTCAACCAAGTAAAAGCCAAAGTTATATCTGTGGCTCAAATGACTTCTCCAAGCTTAGTGTGCAATGCTGGGTTCTCAACATGTTTCACCATAGGGGGAATCCCTGGAAATGCGTCAATGATTTCAACTGTCAATGAAAGAGCAGTTGGTCTCAGAGACAGAGGTTCACTTCCACATATGTATACTATAGCACTGTGCATAGCTGGTGATTATATTAGGACGACTCCAGATATGCCTCTATTGCATGTCCTTAGAGATACAATTTACATATATGATGCACTTACTCCACGTACCCCCAAACTTGAAAACAGAGATGAGTTTTATCAAGGTCGATATGTAGAGCGCTCAGTGTTTCTAAAAGTAGAGCCTCAGAGCTCCTGGTTTGCCTACTTCTGCCTTCGAGTATAAAGATGAAAGAAAGAACGAAGGTACGAATACCATGAGCACGCCACGACACCATAACCAGACAAGCAACGAAGAGGTATCCAGACAGTCAGCTAGTGGTCCTTTTTAGGACCAGTCCTTTTCAGGGCTAACAACCGGCTAGCACCGAAGAAACTAAACGCAATATATACCCCAATTATAACCAACTTTCAGGTTGAACAGGGTATAACAGCAACATAGTAGACAAAGGAACGAACG
Source organism: Oreohelix idahoensis (assembly GCA_024509875.1). Classification (NCBI taxonomy): domain Eukaryota; kingdom Metazoa; phylum Mollusca; class Gastropoda; order Stylommatophora; family Oreohelicidae; genus Oreohelix; species Oreohelix idahoensis. Next base: position 531,596 of record JAMPIV010023006.1, on the reverse strand, counting down.
AACGAAGGTTGCCCTTTTGATAATTATGCCACCTCACATTGTGATTCTTGTGGGTATATCGTTTCCAAATGTTACTTCTTTAACCCGGTATTTATCTATTTGATTCCTGTCCACGATTGACTTCCACACAACATGACATGCTGGGTGTAATACATGTTCTTCCTCACGTTCAAAGGTACAGATATGTGATACATGGTATTTCCATCGGAAGCTCGCAATATGTGACAAAAACATATTATTAACATAACTGTTCTCGTAAAACAGAATAACTGTTCTCGTAAAACAGAATAACTGTTATCGTAAAACAGAATAACTGTTATCGTAAAACAGAATAACTGTTATCGTAAAACAGAATAACTGTTATCGTAAAACAGAATAACTGTTCTCGTAAAACAGAATAACTGTTCTCGTAAAACAGAATAACTGTTATCGTAAAACAGAATAACTGTTCTCGTAAAACAGAATAACTGTTCTCGTAAAACAGAATAACTGTTCTCGTAAAACAGAATAACTGTTCTCGTAAAACAGAATAACTGTTCTCGTAAAACAGAATAACTGTTCTCGTAAAACAGAATAACTGTTCTCGTAAAACAGAATAACTGTTATCGTAAAACAGAATAACTGTTATCGTAAAACAGAATAACTGTTATCGTAAAACAGAATAACTGTTATCGTAAAACAGAATAACTGTTATCGTAAAACAGAATAACTGTTATCGTAAAACAGAATAACTGTTATCGTAAAACAGAATAACTGTTCTCGTAAAACAGAATAACTGTTCTCGTAAAACAGAATAACTGTTCTCGTAAAACAGAATAACTGTTCTCGTAAAACAGAATAACTGTTCTCGTAAAACAGAATAACTGTTCTCGTAAAACAGAATAACTGTTATCGTAAAACAGAATAACTGTTATCGTAAAACAGAATAACTGTTATCGTAAAACAGAATAACTGTTCTCGTAAAACAGAATAACTGTTATCGTAAAACAGAATAACTGTTATCGTAAAACAGAATAACTGTTATCGTAAAACAGAATAACTGTTATCGTAAAACAGAATAACTGTTATCGTAAAACAGAATAACTGTTATCGTAAAACAGAATAACTGTTATCGTAAAACAGAATAACTGTTATCGTAAAACAGAATAACTGTTATCGTAAAACAGAATAACTGTTATCGTAAAACAGAATAACTGTTATCGTAAAACAGAATAACTGTTATCGTAAAACAGAATAACTGTTATCGTAAAACAGAATAACTGTTATCGTAAAACAGAATAACTGTTATCGTAAAACAGAATAACTGTTATCGTAAAACAGAATAACTGTTATCGTAAAACAGAATAACTGTTATCGTAAAACAGAATAACTGTTATCGTAAAACAGAATAACTGTTATCGTAAAACAGAATAACTGTTATCGTAAAACAGAATAACTGTTATCGTAAAACAGAATAACTGTTCGGAAAGTAAAAGGTAAAGGTAAACCCGTACCAAATACTGCCGTAGGTGAGTGAAGTGTTAGAGACTTCACTACACTAGGTCCAGCATCGAGAGGTGGGGTGCCTAGTTCCCGTCGTCGCTGCCTTTTCCTCCAATAACGCAAGTGCAAAGTCAGGTACCCATTTACAGGTGGGTAGACTGAAGCGTGTCGATATCGTGAATCGAACCGAATGATAAATACAGTAGACGTTTTTACAGTTGGAATAAATATGCTGATAGTATTAGTGACATCCCGATGTATGAAAAGTTTTTACGATATCAGTGATATCTGAAATAGATGTTTACAGCATCACTGGCGCCTATTCATTACGATGTTGTTATCGCTCAAAATATTTTTTAAATAACCGCATTCATAATGTTCGTGCTTATCAGATCAATGTGTTTACAAGTCCTACTCACGGGACCGATGCGCATATTATGTATACCGTGGAACATGTGAGTTCTTTAATATGTTATGTGAACTGATGTGGATGGCAACTGGTAGAACATGTCTTGCCTTAAATGCCCGACCTTGAATAGGACACACATTAAAAAAAAAAACACCAGTTGATAGCATTACAAGGCAGTCTCTATTCTGGAATCACTCGGGAAAGAGATATAAATGGAGACTTCAATAACATATGGAGAAGAGAACTGGAGAAAAACATACAAAGGATAAAGAAGCCATGAAAAGACGTTGAGTGGATGGCACAGGTCAGGCAGGCTTGGTAGGATTTTTGTTTAGGATATGTGCTCCACGGTCAGATGAAAGGTATTGATTGATTGATTGATTGATTGATTGATTGATTGATCGATTGAGGAAAGGAAGAAATATTTGGACTACTGCTCCACCCAACATTTCGACTAATATGAGGTTGTGCATGAGTCTGGCAACCTCATCAAATAAAAGAAATTTCTGCAGAAACCACCGCAGCTACAAAAGCACAGATGCTTTGACTCAGGCGTCCTGGAAAGTGGCCAGCTGTAGAGTGGCTCCGTGTTCCTTAATGATGATGAATAAAGGCTTTAAAATAAGTATCTTTCATCATCATCATGTTCCACTGCGCTCCTTATACAGCATACAACCACCACTGTAGCTGGTCCTCTTGCAGAAAGCCTGCACCAAGCAGTCACGTGCTCTTACAGCGGTGATTTCTGATGCAATTTGTTTTAATGGATGAGGTTGGCAGTCCCACGCACAAACTCGTATTAGTCACCTTGTTTGACATGGCGTAAGTGCATTAGCAGTATAAATAATCCTATGTATAAAATCCCAGCTTTTTCTGTCAGTGCTAAGGGATGCAACTTTGGTTGAAAGTTAGACATTAATTGTATCGTTTCCCTTATATGTACTCTCCCGAAAATACGAGTAGTAACACTTAATAAAGAACAATACGCAAATGACGGTGTGCACAAAAATATGTATAGAATGTGTGATCCCGTATACACACATTGGGATCCTCGCTGCTGCTTCGTAGTTCGTGTACTGTGGTGATGCACAGTGGTTTTAAAAAAATACTTTTGAATAAGTAAAATTGCCGTTAGGTATTGGTGCTTTTGAATTTAATTCCCAGTCTTATGGCGAGCTTTTACACAAGTATATATATATATATATATATATATATATATATATATATATATATATATATATATATATATATATATATATATATATATATATATATATATATATATATATATATATATATATATATATATATATATATATATATATATATATATATATATATATATATATATTAATACAGAACAAACACCACATTAAGATTATATGAGAGTTACGTACTTTCTGTCTTTCTGAATGGTGCAGAATGCTGCAGAGTAACAGAAAAGGAAATGGTCAAACTATCCACTTTCACACAACTTGCCTAAGGAAAATTCTACGAATTTTTAGGCCAAATATTATAACTAACCAAGATATGCTTACTCAGAGCAATCAAGAAAATACTCTTACCATAATATCGGGCACACGTTGGAGCTGTGCAGGCTGGCTGACAGAAGAGACCCCGATACCAACAGTTATGATACAGACCCCAGAAGAATTAATAGAGGCCCATAAAAAAAAACAACTTGGTAGAGATCTGTGGGCGCCACATGCAAAGTATAAACCAAAGTTTGGGCACCGCAACAAGAACAGCCACAGACCGAGCAAAGTGGACAGAGTTTGTTGCTGTTCTACAATACGCCACTAGGCGTGATGGTCACTGATTGCTTTGTCAGTCAACGGATAAGGATCAAGATAGATAGATGAAAATTGCATACAGTCGAATGGTTTTTTATTTGCCTGAGATTTGTATATTTACTACCTAACCTATGAAACAAACGTGCTTGTCATTCATATATTTAGAATAAAATAAATATGGTTGTCATTTTCACATATGGGTTTGATATGTTTACTAGCTCTTCTAGTAATAAGTTCGTATATTATTCACACCTTGAACAGATAGAGCGAGATGCAAATATTATTATTCATTGTTTTTGGTGATTGTTTTTGTTGCAATCATGGGCAGAAGTTAATATAATTTATGCAATGAAACAGATCTGTTTATTAATAATATTTCAGGAGTCGTGTGCTTAATCATAAATGTATGTGCTGTATTGTTTCACATTCCAGAAATGTTCATATTTTCCTGTCCATGTATCTTCGTATGTTTTTTCTTTATGGCTCGCGTTAGCCATATATTAGAAGACGTGTATGTATGTTTGTTTGTATGTTTATATATATATATATATATATATATATATATATATATATATATATATATATATATATATATATATATATATATATATATATATATATATATATATATATTAATAAATAAAAACACACGATATTACTTTCAGAATTGTTCATGAAGGGCAGAATGTTAGACGGGCCTGCGTGCCCAATTCTTAACCCTTCGAAAATAATGTTCGTTCATTCACCCTCCCCCATCTATCTTGTCTTATCTTATCTATCCATCCATCCATCCATCTACCTACCAACCAACCTATGTATGTATCTACCTACCAACCAACCTATGTATGTATGTATCTATCTATCTATCTATCTATCTATCTATCTATCTATCTATCTATCTATCTATCTATCTATCTATCTATCTATCTATCTATCTATCTATCTATCTATCTATCTATCTATCTATCTATCTCTCACTGATCAAACATAGCACCCAATATCCACACATATAAAAGTAAACAGAGGTTAAACCATTTTTACTGCCGTAAATTCCATTCCATTAAATTCCACAGCATCCATGTTGGGCTTAGCAGCCATGTTACCTGCCCACAAGTCTACCTACTAACGCCAGGTAAGGGTGGAGAAGACGCCGTGAACAAAGGGAGAGAAAGTAATAAACAGGGAGATAATTTTTTTTTTAAAGAGAGGAGAGAGAGAGTAAACGAGTAAGAACACATATACGTGAGTCATATTATTACTTTACTTTCCTCCCGGTTAATATATCTCTCAAATCACAAAGAAACAGTTACTACATCCACCCGCACGCCAGTCGTAAAGGGCTACTAATATAAGCCGGGTCATAGGGCTGGCAACCTCACCATGGAAAACAAGTAGCCACCGCTGCAACAGCAAGTGAAAGCTTGGCGCAGACTTCAAGCAAAGGGACCAGATACAGTGGATGCTTCAGGCTCTGTCAGGAGCATACATTTTAAAAAAATACGATGATAATATCTCCTTCCACATTTTATCCGCCCTCATTCCCTCCAATACCTCCTGCCTCATTCCACATTTTATCCACCCTCATCCCCTCCATTACCTCTTGCCTCCTTCCACAATTTATCCGCCCTCATCCCCTCCACTAGCTCCTACCTCCCTAATTGCCTTTTTTTCACACAAATTATTCCTCAAAATAACATATTTCCTTCCAAATTTCTGAATTCTTTTATATCATTCATCATAATTCCTGATTCTAATACTATTATTTTCTACATTATTTCCTCCGTATATATCTCCTCACACAGCTTTTCCTCCACCAATCCCACTCCATACTTACTTACACAAAACTATATATATATTTAGAAGATCGGCTACCGCGACAACTATGGTAAACTAACAGCCATGGACCTTCAGGACGACCGCACAGTCCGCTGGGAGGACAACATTAGACAGTCTCTGAAGAACCGATGACTAGAATGCAACCAGGTCAGGAGGAAGACAGCCGATAGGATAGTATGGCGCTCCCTCTTCCAAACCTATACACCTCAAGGTAGAAGAAGGCCGACTATGTAAGTAAGTAGCTTAACTATGGACTAAACTGAAATATAAACTAACCTATAGACTAAACTCATCTATATATTAAACTTAGCGAAACTAAACTATAATATTTCGTTAAACTAAATTAAACTGTAGACTAAATTATACTTCATTATGGACTAAAACACTCATCTATAGACTTATCTAAGCGAAACTATTAAAAAAAAGGTTAGTTGAACTGCGATAAACTACAAGCTAAATTTAACCGTAGACTGGGGTCAGAGTGGCTAAGAGGTATGGCGTCGGCCTAGAGTTACCGGGTTCGATTCCCAGTTGAGGGAAAATAATTTATGGAAAATGTTTTTTCAGAACCAGTGATGTCATACTCCCCGGTCTCCTGGGTCGTGAGATCGGATGCCTAGCCTTCTCGGATAAGGGCGAAAAATATAGGATGTCCCGTGTGCAAGCTGCGCACGTTAAAAATCCCTCGGCATTTGGAAATCGTAAAGAGTAGGCCATAAGCCCGTTGAGTTGGCAGAATTTAAAAATTAGAAACCTACCCACAATAAAAATATTTATAGAATGTGTGATTCATATATACACACATTGGGATTCTCGCCGGTGCTACGGAGTTCGTGCACTGTGCTTAGATCCTCCTTGTGTGTGATCTAAGGGAGGAGATCGGTGCACGAATGGAGTGCAATGAAGATAGTCCTTAAAAACCGAAAATAACTGTAGACTACACTAAACTTAACTATAGTCTGAAATAAATAGCAGACAGAATTAAACTTAGCATTGGACTACACTAAGTGAAGTTAATCTAGGATGCTTAGTTAAACGAAGTTCTACAATAGACTAAACTCAACTATAGATTAAACTTAACTTCTTCTTCTTCTTTGATCCTTAGCCGCCGACCGTCAAAGCAGTCAGTGGCCATCACGCCTAGTGGCGTCTTGTAGGGCAACAACAAATTGATTCCACTTTGCTCGGTCGGCGGCCATCCTTCGTACAGTGCCCCAACTCTGGTTCATTCTTTGCATCTCAGCCTCCACAGTCCTCCGCCAGGTTGTTTTTGGTCGGCCTCTCTTTCGTTTTCCTTCAGGGGTCCAAAGCATAGCTGTTCTTGTGATGGCATCGGGGTCTCTTCTGAGGACATGGCCAATCCAGCTCCAGCGTCTGCCAGCTATAATGGTGTGCATGTCCTCTTGCTTGCTCCGAGTAAGCAGATCTTGGTTGGTGATGGTATTCGGCCAAAAGATTCGGTGAATTTTTCTTAGGCATGTTGTGTGACAAGAGGACAATTTCGACATTTCCTTCTCTGTAACTCTCCAGCATTCCGCACCATAGAGGCATCTGCACCTGCTTTTGACAGCATACATAGGGACAGTTTATGGAAAATACTGAGGGCTTATGGAATTCCAAGCTGCATAGTGTCAATAATTAAAAACCTCTATGCCAACTTCACGTGCAGTGTTGGGCAGAGCAACCTAACCTTTGAGGTGAAGACAGGAGTACGACAGGGAAGCCCCTTATCAAGCACTATATTTTTAACAGTCATAGACTGGGTGATGCGCCAGACAACAGTGGGCTGTCCAAGAGGAATAAGATGGTCTACATTTTCTACATTGGAAGATCTGGAATATGCAGATGACATTGCACATTCACATCAACACATCCAGGAAAAAACGGATACACTTAATAAGTATAGCCAGCAGGTGGGCTTGAACATCAATTTAAAGAAGACAGAGGTCATGACGCTCAATGTGAGCAACCGTGAGCCCATATCAGTGTAGCAAAATATGCGAGAATAAACGCTCAATTCAGTACGATTTAGGCATAAAACGATAATAAATACATTAGCCCGCATGTGTCTGACGGTTGGCATCTTCGAAGCCAGCAGCGCTGCTTTTTGCACAGTGCTAAGCCTATAGAACGATTTCACGGAAAAAAGTCTGACACGCTTTAATTTCGTTTTCGAGAAACACTACTAATAGTTAATTTTTGCTCAATCTGCTGCATACACTTTGTAGTCTAGCCTTACAATTAACTATTGGCGGAAGCATACCGCAATATAGCTATCTGAAGTAACACTTTCTGTCAACTTTGTAGCAAAATCAGTAGTAATCTTTACATTTTTGGTAGTATTACACGATACAATGCTAACTAGTAACGCAAATTATTAACCCGCCCCGTCTACACCCCGCTTCGCTGACACAGTCTGCAACGCATATATTCACACTGCGGAAAAGCCAGCCAAGGCATAACCACGCAGACAGTTTTATTTCCTCCTAGTGGTAGCATTTCTGATGTAACTAAAACAAGTAGTTATTTGAAAAATACATGCTCGCAAGATGAAGGAGAGGAAAGATGGCGGACTTGTGTAAAATTTTAGTTGACGATAGGCGATGACAAAAATTGGAAATTTTAAACCATTATGAAGTTCCCCATAATAATTATATGGTAGTATGACGTAGAGTTAGCTGAGTAAGAATGTACTTTAAATAATATGATAGTCCCAGTATTAGAGAAGTTATTGAAGAAATACTAATATCTAAGAACACACGAACAGACACACTGGCGTTCCTGCTCATGTTTTTTGGTAACGTTAGGGGGACGCGAGCTGGGAAAAAGAGGCAGGGAGGTACATTCAAATTCGCTTGGGGTGAACAGAGTATGAATGGGAAAGGGGAACGGTAGGAGAAATGTAATCCTAAACGTAATATCTTTTGTATTGGGCATGACTAGAGCAGACTAGCCAATCGACCACCAGTTATTCAAAATTGTTTTGGGTTTTTTATTCAAACTGCATTTGAATTCAAGTAGTAGAACGTTACGATTGGCTAGTGCTGGTAGATATTAGCAAAAGGCTTTGACTATTCATTGCCAGTTGAACTAAAATTTGTATACAGATACGCTGAAAAACAGCTGTGTTAATTTTAAACTTAAATAAAGAATAAATTCACAGTCTGTGCAGTTCGGAGGAAGCTGAGGCCATTTCTTCACAAAATCAGCGTCATTTGTTTATATATTTCTTGATTGTGGTAAGGATATTTTATGAAATTTACTATGTTTGGTCCAACTACAAAGTTAGATACTGCTATTGGGGAAAAAGTGAAGGACATGTCGGAAGCAGACATTGTTGAGTCCACACATTAAACGGTATCTGACTGATGTATGTTGTTATAATTATGTTGACATATTATTGTATTAAAATAGTTTAGCAAGCCTCTGTGTTCAATGAACACTGTTTACATGCCTGAAGCAAATATAATTGAAAAGAAAAGAAGATAATATCATATCAAAGGAAATGTGGTTACTCCACATTATTGTATGGAGGAAAAGTATGTGAACGTACAGTGGCGTATCTACTATAAGGACTTGAGGTGTGGTCACAACAAGGTGGGAGTCCTGTACAATTCGGGGTGAGTGCATTTGTAAGGCACGCGAGGCTGACCCCATACCCATGTAGGAAATTAAGTGTTAGAATAAATGATCAGAGATAAAAGGCCAGGGTGTCCTTTTGTTGCAGAGGGTCTATGTTCCTGTTGCCGGCTGGTGACAGGAAACCTGCTGAGCGCTTATAAACGCCAACCAGTCTCCAACCAGACTTATATGCTGTCGAATATCCAGTAGGAGCTTTGGCAAGTGGTGAAAGTGAACTTTCTGCAACTACACATTGAAATATTTTACAACAAGGACTCCCAGGTGAAGAGTTAAACATCTGGGACATCTCTGACATTTTCTTGTGTTTCAAAATATTACACAGGAATTTTATGGGGGTAGGATGAACTACAGCCCTCATATACAGTGACTCTCCCGTTAGATAAATAAAGTGAACTCTGTAATATTTCATACAGGAAGGACATTTATAAATACATAATAACTTTTAGTTATTGGGCAGATTGTCCCAACATTTTTAATTGTTCTTTTCTGTAAACTATCTTGTCCTTATTTTCAAAGACCTGTCCACAAGCTATGAATGGACAGGCAAAATAAATTGTAAATATTTGTTCAAAGAAAAACTTAACTGCTAGTTATTAACTTCTTTAATAGAAACTTAAAGTGTTTGATTGTTGTGTACCATCATTCATTTCTCCCCTAGACACTAGGTACACCATACACCATACACTAGAGCCATAAGAGAGACCGTGTGAGACCTAGGGAGGTAGCTGTAGGTTCTCTGCACGTAATTCATCATCATCATTTATAGAGTCAGAGGCCTACATTTGCTTGACCTCACACGGTTATAGCAGACACCATTTCATTCTTTTAGGATACCATCATAACCTCCCCAGCAAAATCAACTTTGCTACAATCAGTAAGGAATCAGCAACTGGTACAGACAGACACCTTCACATACCTAGGATGCATAGTAACACCAGACGGCGGGACTGGCAAAGACATCAACAGCAGAATGAATAAAGCAAGAACAGCCTTTTTTAGCCTAAACAACATCTGGAAGTCCTCTCAATACAGCACAAGCACAAAATTAAGATTATATCAGAGCTGTGTGCTTTCTGTGCTTCTCTATAGTGCGGAATGCTGGAGAGTTACAGAGAAGGAAATGTCGAAAGCTGAAGGATAATGAATGAGTAATGAAATTTTAAAAAGGTAATGAATAAGTAATGAAATCTAAACAAATTGGGAACAGGGAACACTGACCATTTTACATTTTAATCACCTGTAGAATGCCCAAGTAGTGAGAGGGTTAATTATACAGACGACATTCAGCGCAAAGAATGAAATCTAACACACTGTCATATGGTACTTCTTTATGGTCCCTCTCCACCCTTTCCATCAATAATCATTCGTTAGTGTTAGCTGCTGTGGTGTTCAAATCTAGAATAGCAAAAACAGGAATGGTTATAATAACAGTGCAATAAATTATTATGATAATGATAGATATATATTCTAATGCGTCGATCAGAATCTGGGAAAGTCACTTAATAAATATTACGTTTTATGTATGCTGGCCGCCTCCATAACTTAAAACATACAGAACGATGAAGCCAGTCACGCATAAAATATCTGACATATGCACCACATAAAAAAACAGGCAGAACGCGTGTAAACAACTAGAAAGTAATTACCATACTAACGTAAATATGGTAATCTCCCCAGCGTTGAGTACACAGAATCAATGAACTGTCACGTGATTTTACATCTGGGTTGAGTGGCAGAGTATATTCGCACCGCGGACCAAAATTTCGACATCAACAAACTTCTTCTTTACAAAATCTGTATTTAAGAAGTCAGTTAATAAGAGGTTTTACATTGACACTTGTGTTCCACAAATAAACAACATGCCACACATGTCGCTCCAATTGTTAGTCACATGCCGTCTATCTGACACACGGCATCGGCATTATTTCAATATTTAAATAATATAACCAAAAAAAAACACGTGACATTAGAATATCAGTATATCTATGTTCTGCTAATAAACATCTAAACCAAGGCTGGGATCTTCAACGATTAATTAATCGCTTAATCGGTTAAACAAATTTTTAGACAAATTTCCATCGATTATTACCTTTTTAGAAATGTTTCCACCCCTGCAGGAGCATCCTATTCGTATATATCTTCTTCTTCGTTCACCCTCAGATGTCAACTTGAATAAGTTCAAAGAAAGCGGTGGTCAGCCTGAGGCTGTTGATATCTCCGTAGATCTTCTCCAGGAATGGTACTGGTGATGGCCATATGCGTCTTCTCCGCACCTCATATGTTGGGCACCTCTGAAGCAGGTGTTCGGCAGTCATTTTACCAGTGCCACAGTCACACTCATCCGTAGTTCCTATCTTTAATTTGTTGAACAGATGGTATCTCAATCTGTTATGACCAGTGCGAAGTCTGAAGATTACCACTTGTTCACTTCTGCTGAGCTGGTAATACGGATCATTTTTTGTGTGGCCTGGATGCTCTTCTTCCCACTTGTGCCTGTATCTGCGCTTGATAAAACTCTTGGACTCCTCATAGGTTAAATTTGTGTCCAGCTGAGGAAGTTTTCCCCCTTCCTTTGCCAATCTGTCAGCCTCTTCATTTCCAGGGATGTTGCAGTGAGAAGGGATCCACTGTATCACAACTCTTTTGTACTGCTGACATAGTCTGTGAAGTGTTACTCTTAGGTCATCCAGTTCAGCATTTATTTGACTTTTCAGTGTTGTAATCACTGACAGCGCATCTGAGAAGATAACTACTGGTCTCTCTGAGCTTTTTTCTGTCATTAGAATTTCTGATGCAGTTTTTATGGCCTCTGCCTCTGCTCTGAAGTTAGTTGAAAATTTCCCTGTTGCGACTGCTATCTTTCTTTGTGTGCCATTGCTTAAGCTCAGGAAGACTCCTCCACCCCCATCTTCTGTTGCATTAGTTGCTGATCCATCTGTGTACGCATGGATCCAGGTGTTGCTTGGGTAATGTTTCTCTATATATTTTGTGGTTAGGACTCTCCTTTCTGTTTCAGTTTGACTGTTCTTTCTCTCAATACCAGGAACATTTTCTATCATTTCAGGGAAGCACTGTTGTTTCCAAATTGGTAGCTTGTGTGCAGTACATATTGGCGTAGCTGTTGATATTGCATTTATGGGGTCTGCTCTCATCTTTGTTTTTACTGTCTCTACAAAGTTGCTTCGCTTCAGTCTTCCCCTTCCAAGTCCATTTATCCTCTGGTGCATTGGGTGATCTATCAGCCTCCTGAATTTCTCGGCTTGTTGCTGGGCTCTGCTATCTCTTCTATCCTCCATAGGCTGGAGGTGAGTAATCTTTTCCAACTCTTTTATTGGTGTTGATTTCATGCCCCCAGTTATGATTCTCATTGCTTGGTTTTGGGTTCTGTTTATTTTGTCAAAGTTCGACTTAGCGGCTGTTGACCATGCTGCAATGCCATATTCTAAGACTGGTCTCACTCGCCCAGTATATATTCGTATATATAAAATCCCAGCTTTGTCTGTCAGTGCGTAACGCTATGGGGCGCAACTTTTGGTTGAAAGTTAGACATTAATTGTATTGTTTCCCTTATATGTAGTCTCCCGAAAACAGTAACACATACCAAAGAAGAATGGGCAAATGTTCACAAAAATATATTTATAGAATGTGTGATCCCGTATACACACATTGGGATCCTCGCTGCTGCTACGTAGTTCGTGTACTGTGGTGATGCACAAAGGTTTTTTTAAATACTTTTGTTGCCGTTAGGCATTGGTGCTTTTAAATTTAATTCCCGTCTTATGACGGGCTTTTACACAAGTGTAAAGATATCCACGTGTCACAGCTGGGTAGACTTTCAATTCAGTAGTACAAGGTAAGTGTTGGCAATCTTGTCTAAAAAAAAAAAACAGCCAGAATAAAGGATACAGTTTATAGCTTATACTGCCGTTGGGGTGTGAAGTGTTCGAGACTTCACTTTACTGGGTCCAGCTTCGAGAGCGGGGTGACCAGTCCCATTCCTCGCTGCCTGTGCCATCGCTATCTCAAGAGCAGAGTCAGGTACCTATTTACAGCTGAGTGGACTACAGCGTGACGAACCCGGTACCTCTGACGCGAAAGACCAGAGCTCTAGCCACTTCACCAGTCAGGACGCTCAGCAATTTAGCAGTCCCTTATAAAATATTCGTGGTCTTTAAGCGGTTTCCTAGCGTCACTTACCAGCTTCTTTCTTGGAAACGAACGTCATCAAGGTTCGTTGAAACAGAATAATATTGTGTATACTTCTATCCAATATAAGGTTGCTAAAAGGGAATTCCCGGAATATTTGACATTTCAATTTACAGCTGGCATCTTTAACGAGACCTATAGACCCCAAGGTAGAACAGGAACGACTAAGTAATTAGTGCTTACCTTTAACGATTAATCAATCGATAAATCAGTTACGAGTACATTTTTTATCGATTGATTAAACACAATTTTAATCGATTGTTCAATTTTTATCAATGTTTATGTGTTTTTTTGTTGTTTTTTTTTGTTTGCTTCAATGCACGAGAATTTGCTATGTTACAGGTTTGTAATAAGGAATTTGGCAAGTATGGTCAATAATAATAAATTGTTTGGCTGTAACTTTTCAGTATTTTTATTACACTTTCAGGACGATGTTGCCTTATAACAAGTAAACTAAATAAAGTCCTTTGTAATTTCAAAAAAAAAGCATATTTATGATTTTGTATAATTAATCAAATTGTTCGAAACTGATGGATTAATCGGTGATTAAAGAAATCTGATTAATTGATTAAGATTTTTTAAAATCAATCCCATCCTTAATTTTAATATATCTTTCCTTCAGTTCTTTTAGCATTATTACTGACAATTTGGCAGATGTAACATTCCTGGTTAATACGGGAAATAAATAACAGGACATACAATGCAAATGTTTATTTCTGTCGCATTCTGTGTATTCTGTTGTCTAGTTTTCTACTTCTTTATTTCTTACGAGTGCCTGAAAACATACCTTTATGTTTGTCTAATATTTATTTACAGTTTATAGGCCTCTGGTTTCCCCTTCCTGATGTGTTATAATTGTATATAATAAGTTTGCTCCGTCACGTAAAAAAAAGTGTTTTCGCTATCTGAATCGAAGCCACATAAATTAAGATAACGTTTCAATGATATTGCATTTTTCATTTGTCTAGTGTATGTAAGCATGCTCACATATATTTTATTACAGTGTTTCCCAGAGTGTGGAACGCACACCCTCCAAGGGTACTCGAAAAGGGTTCAAGCGCTTGTTTTATTTGACTTTATAAAAATTTTTTAGTGGCAGAGAATAACTCATTCAAATGTAATGTACGGGAATGGTTTGGTTTTTTTTTAAAGGATGATCTTTATTGCACACCGACAACTCCATCGGTGCTCCGATCATCTCCCTTAGATCACACAAGGTGGACCTCAGCACAGTGCATGAATTCCGTAGCACCGGCGAGGATCCCAATGTGTGTATACAGGAACCACACAGTCTATAAATATTTTTGTTGTGGGTAGGTTTTCCTGCTTTTTACATTTTGCCAGGGCAGCGGTCGTATGGCCTATTCTTTATGATTTCCAACTTGCATACGGGGACCTCATATTTTTTCGCCGAGAAGACTATGCACCCTATTCTTCTACCCAGGAGATTCGGGGGGGGGGGGGGGGGAGAGAGAGAGAGAGAATGACATCATTAGGACCCACTGGTTCTGAAAGAATGCCCATCAATGACATTCCCTCTGCTGGGACCGAAACCGGTATCTTTAGAATTAGAGGCAGACGCCATACCTCTTAGCCACTCCGAACATCGAGTGTAGATAAAACAGTACTTTAAAACTACGCTCAAAATGTTCTTCATCCGATAGGAGTACGCTGGTAAGACTTAAACTCTCATACGGGGTACATGATAAGACTTAAACTCTCATACGGGGTACATGATAAGACAAACTCTCATACAAGGTACATGATAAGACAAACTCTCATACGGGGTACATGATCATTGTAAATTTGGGAAACACTGCTTTCCTGAATCCTGTGCGCTGCGTATTTCAATTTCGCCGTCGATCAACAAAGCAACCGGTATACGCAGGTAAAAACTGTCAATATTCAAATTCATTGTTCTTCTGGATACTGTAGGAACATGCCTACTTGATCAAGCATGAGCAGTGACTGAATGACCTACTTTGGCTGTTTGCTGCGTTGGCTCATGCGAGGATGCAAATAAATGGCTTTGCTGAAGACTATTCCCAGTACACGCAGATAGCCTTTATGAAAGTAATCACGGCTAAACCAATTCGGTGTAGTTAGAGTAACTGTGCATTTAAGGAATTAATTAAACACTGAGACGAGATATGCGTCTGGTAACCTGGGTAGTGGAGTCGAAGACGTGGAGTTGGTAGTTATTATTATTTTTTTTTAAATTGTCCGGACTCCGACTTCGAATTTTATGTCATATAACTAATTTAAAATAAAAATAAAAAACTGTAGTCGGAGTCGAGAGTCGGGATCGGGCTTCTAAAATTTCAAGAGTCGGAGTCGGAAAACTGTTTGGCTGACTTCACAACCCTTCTGATAACTGTGAATGGCCAGAGTCGAATGATCTAGTTATTCTAGTATGCATCCCAGCTGTAAACTGGTACCTAAATCTTCCTTTGAGTTACGGAAGGCAAAAGCAGGAAGGGTACTGGGTATCCCACCTCTCGAAGCTGGACATAGTGTAGTGAAGTCTCTAACAATTCATTCCCCAACGACAGTATCCTGCTGAGGGACTATCTTCACCTTTACCTCTGTATATCAAGCTCGCCCCGTGTAGTACTGGAGGTCTTTGAAGAAACAAAGAAAGAATAGAAATACTACATCTTCAGGTGTGTCGTACAAGGCAATTAATCTGAGGTTGTGCATGGGCGCTGACAGCCTCGTCATGTAAAACAAACAGCTAGATAAACCTACGCTGCAGGAGCATGCGAATGCACGTGCAGGCTTCTGACAGGGATTAGCTGCTGTGGTGGCTCAATGGTCCGTAAGGAGCGAAAAAGAAAATTATGATGATGATATTTGGAGCTAAAGACTTAATGGTGAATAATTACTATGCCTCTTGTGCGTTCTCACGCTGACATTTAGATTTGCTACTGTTTACTTAACATCTTGGGTTGACCCATCTGCAGGAAACTAGGTGACTTAACCGCCTCTTTTTTTTATGCTCCGTCTAGTCCACTATATCAGCACCCTTTGAACAGTTTACGCTCGAACGCATGATAAATGAACAATCTTTGATAAGTATAAAAAGTAAACTCTTTGTTTTCCATTCCCGTGTCATTGTCAAATACGATGAATTATTCACAAATAAATGAAGCAACATTTGTTAGTCGGCATAAATCAGGTCTACGTCTGTACTCGAAGTGACGTCACAAACGAGATGTTACGTTTTGGGAATTAATTACGCATTATGCACATCATAATTTTATCTTTGACTAAATTTGATTCTGGTTCGTAGTCAATATTATACTGGTATCCCTTGTGCATGTACTAGTTTAACTGGTTGAGAAATTAATGCACGTATGATAATTTCGTATAAGGGAGCACAGGGTAAAATAGACCGACGCTAGACTAGGGGTAGTGTTGAAGTGATTTGTGTAAACGTAACATAAAGCTAGTAATTCCCGGGGGCCTCATAGAAGGCAAAGAAATAATAGGACAACTGCTACCTAAGAAGTGTCATAAAGAAGCCACTAATAAAAGGTTCTGTTGGGGGGATGGCATCCTTATTATTTAAAACACACTGCTACTGAAAACAATGCTGCAAGAGCTCGGGAGATTTTAAGCAGGACTCTAGCAAGGGGATCTACTACAGTGGTGGTTCCATGCTGCGTAAGGAGCGAAGTAGGAGATGGAAGATTCTTGGGGATCTAAGAGGAGACAATGAAGGAATGACACAAATGTCGTAAGGGGCGGCCAACATAATGTTATGCATGAGGCTGGCTAACTCATCATGTCAAACAAACTGCCACGGAGACGCCTACTACAGGAGATCGGGAACTTTGACGCAAGCTTCCTGCAAGGCAGGCAGCGGTAGTGGTAGATACATGCTCCGGAAGGAGCAGAAATAGAAATTAATAATTTTTTTTTTTTAAGTAGTAGTTGGATTTTTAAACAAAATAGTAGTTATAACTGTGGTAGCAAAAATAGAGCAAGCTACAGTAAAAGTAGCAGTAACAACCGCTGGTTGTCACGCTAGTCAGTACAGATAGGTGGGCCACATCTTTCGTCCTAAAGTAGCACACAATATTGAATGTTCACGTAGGACTGGAATACAGGCTATTGAACACATTCTTCGAAACTGTCCAGCCCATAATGACCAAAGATGCCAGGCCTGGCAAGAGAATGCAGAGTTGAGACAGAAGCTATAGGGCTGCCTGCCTGAACCTGAAGTTAACCGTAGAACTGGTACTTGCGACATGTCTGCAGATCTTGCATGACCAAAGAGATGGACGTGAAAGAAGAACTTTGATACTAATAGATAATCTAAATGCAGCAGCAACAGTTGTACTAGTACCAATGTTGGATGTGTATGTGTCTAGTAACTGCATCAGGCCAAACAAATTGCTGCAGGATCCACCATTACCAGCTCACAATGTTAGTTCATTTAAAAGCACGCTTCTTCATGGGGCCATTGAAGTAGTGGTTCTTTTTAAATGATGTGCCCTTTATCCGCTGAGACGTTTATTTAATGTCCCATTTATTACCTATAGCTACTATACCTGGGGTAGGCAATCAAGGACCTGAGCTTTCAGAAGATTCGCCTTGACAAAATCATATCTACTGTGACAAAACGTCTGAACATGCTCTTGTGTGTGATCTCTCACACCTTCAGGCCTCCGGCAGTATCCTTATTTTTCTCACTCATAGCTTTTATTTGGCATAAATCATGCCTTTTCATTTGTATTTTCACTATTTTGCTCTATGATGAACACAGCATAGTGAAGTCTCTAACACGTCACTCCCCTATAACAGTAATTGCTACGGGAGTAATATAAATAACACATAAGGAAGGGAAACCCGAGGCCTGTAAACAGTAAATTAATATTAGTAAATTAATATTAGACAAACATAAAGGTATGTTTTCAGGCACTCGTAAGAAATAAAGAAGTAGAACACTTGGACAACAGAAAAACAACAGACGTGAGTGGCTTACCCAGGGTTCGAACCCCGTACCTTCCGTACGACAACTCCGCCTAGCTATCAAGCGAATCACACTGACCCCACGGCCAGCTAGGCATCCCCAAAAAAAGATGCTTTACTGGCTATTTATCAGTAAGAAACACAAGATAACACCGGAAGTATACAGCCCCTTAATGACGCAATCACTTCTGTTGTTCTCCTATTAACAGTATGTGTCAGTCCAAACAAGACAAAGACCTTGATACTGGGTCCAGTAAATAGTAGAAGACTAAAGGACAATAGTATAGAACAGTGGGTAGGTTTCTGGTATTGTATGAACATAAATAACACATAAGGAAGGGAAACCCGAGGCCTGTAAACAGTAAATTAATATTAGTAAATTAATATTAGACAAACATAAAGGTATGTTTTCAGGCACTCGTAAGAAATAAAGAAGTAGAACACTTGGACAACAGAAAAACAACAGACGTGAGTGGCTTACCCAGGGTTCGAACCCCGTACCTAGGCGGAGTTGTCGTACGGAAGGTACGGGGTTCGAACCCTGGGTAAGCCACTCACGTCTGTTGTTTTTCTGTTGTCCAAGTGTTCTACTTCTTTATTTCTTACGAGTGCCTGAAAACATACCTTTATGTTTGTCTAATATTAATTTACTAATATTAATTTACTGTTTACAGGCCTCGGGTTTCCCTTCCTTATGTGTTATTTATGTTCATACAATACCAGAAACCTACCCACTGTTCTATACTATTGTCCTTTAGTCTTCTACTATTTACTGGACCCAGTATCAAGGTCTTTGTCTTGTTTGGACTGACACATACTGTTAATAGGAGAACAACAGAAGTGATTGCGTCATTAAGGGGCTGTATACTTCCGGTGTTATCTTGTGTTTCTTACTGATAAATAGCCAGTAAAGCATCTTTTTTTGGGGATGCCTAGCTGGCCGTGGGGTCAGTGTGATTCGCTTGATAGCTAGGCGGAGTTGTCGTACGGAAGGTACGGGGTTCGAACCCTGGGTAAGCCACTCACGTCTGTTGTTTTTCTGTTGTCCAAGTGTTCTACTTCTTTATTTCTTACGAGTGCCTGAAAACATACCTTTATGTTTGTCTAATATTAATTTACTAATATTAATCTACGGGAGTAATGCGTGTCTTATTGTTTACCACTGCTCAGACGTATTTACGCTTCGCCAGGTTTGGTGACCCGGCCGGTGATAATATTTTATCGCATAATCTGTCTGACCATCTTTTTCTAGCGAAGGTGTTTTGTTTATTCAAGCTACGTTGGGAAAGAGTGTTAAATAAAACCAGATTTGTTTGTCTGGCGAAACACGATAACCCGTGCACGAGGCGGAACTTGTGATATAATCGCTTCCGGTTCTTGGTTAAACAGTAATCATGGATTTATTACATTTTAGACAATATGAGTCTACAGATGTGTTGGTGAGAGTGTATGCAAGGCATCAGATGTCCATATATGGTAATACGTGACCTTTGCAGGCACGCATCTTTTTTCACGTGGGACTATTTGGAAATATCACACCCTATCTGCATGATTTGAAATGATTGGATCTTTCTGATTAGATTCATAAGACCATTGGAGGGAATATAGGCTGACAATTTCACCGTTTTATTTCTCTGGGATTTGCACGCTCGCCAAGACAACATCAGACCTCGACACGGTGAAAACTAGATTCATAATTCCTAATTGTTATCCGGACCTTTTATTGGAGGACCAGATAAGACTTAGAAAGGCACAGGAAATCTCTACATTTAACAAGGAACATCGGAACTAGGAAAACTGAAGAAACACAAGAGTCAGAAAAGGGAATGTATTGTAAAATTAAAAGAAATCCCAGACACGTGTAAGAGAAAGATTTTATTCATCTGTGCGACAAGTCTGTAACCAGGATTGGCGTAAGTTGTGATATACATTTCATATTTTATTACTAACATGTGAACTAACATATATATGTATATATTACCATGTGAATTTTATTGTGTGAACCTCGCTATTGGATGTCAAAGTCATTTGAGGCTGGCAACCTCAGTATCTAGAATGATGATTCATGAACCACCACTGCACGGGCTGGTTTTTGCTTGATTGATAGTTTCATAAAGAGAACTAAAAGCTACACCAGACAACCTTGACCAGAGACGAGTGATCAGTGTGAAAAGACAGAACCGTCATCGGCAGCTAAGTTCAAACATATGCTGCCACTTGAACTTCTTAACCCTTTTCGCAATCCCCAAATACGAGGATGGTAGCTTTTCTTTATCCATAACTATTCAAATTATTTTCAAACTGTTAAACCTAAAGTGATTATTAAATTTTGTTATTTGTAATGTTACAAATTTAACTTCGATTTAATCCTTTTAAATGTACTACATGTTTGTCTAGGTCAAAGTTACTAAACCCACACTCTAAACAGAGCTATACTTGAATAAGAGAATTCCACTGAGTAAATCAGCGGTGGAGGCTTAACGAGCTGATAAATAAGTGTTTAAATTCTTCACAAAAGTGGTCGGCAGGTTACAGAATTAACGTGCTTAGTGACAGCCAGCATTGTTTTCGCTTACCTGAATTTCTTGTGAAGACTCCCATGTGATAGAAGCTTTACTACTCTTCTATCTACATTTCTGCCAGGAGTAATCTTGTGTACAAATAGACTCCATTGAAGCCTACATTTAGATGCTCTTGAGTTGTGGCCATTGTTGGACCACTACTGCAATGCATGGGAGGCAATACCGTCACATCTACTTTAATGTTTCAGAGTATCTGGAATTTTAAATAACTCCAGCCTAGATGTAACTTGTATCTCTGTCGCACGAGCCGCGGTAGAAAAGTAGTTAGTGCACTGGCTTCCAAGCTCGATGGTCCATGGTTCGATCCCCAGTTGAGGTGGGATTTTTTAGACCGTAAACGGCTCCAGGGTCGACCCAGCCTCATAAACTACGTACTAGAGCAACTCTGGGAAGGTTAAGGCGGCCAGCGGGACGCTGAACACATCACCCCTAGCGTGCCGATGGTCAAGAAAATATGGGCCTAACACCATATTCCCAATATGCCTCAATGAGCGTGTAACGGGATTCTTTACCTTTTACCTACACGATCTGCTTCATGCAATCCTTTCATCGGAGTGGTGAAAAATTAAAACCAAACATTGTATCGAAAGTTGACTTGACTTCAAAGAGAAGATTGCATTCACTCTTATACAGTTCACGAATACAGTGAATTTTAGTTAAATTTGTTTATTTATTATTATTTTTTTTTTTTATTAAAAAAATTTTTTTTTCTTTTCTTTTATTTGTTTATATTTTATTTTATTTATTTTATTTATTTATTATTATATATATATATAAATATATATTATATATATAAAATTTTTTTTAAATTTATTCGTTTTATTATTATTATTTTATTTTATTTATTTATTTATTTTTCCTCACTCTTTTCCAGTCCTTGTTTTCATTATTTATTTTTTGTTTTTAAAAGACTTCCTATTTCCGGTTTAGTGGCAGCCATCTTGCTTCACATGTGACTGGACATAAGGGAGGTTTTTTTTTCTCTTGTTTTTATAGTTTCATGTTCTCTACTTAATTCTCATTTTCTTTACCTCTTGTCTCTTGTTTGTTTGTCCCTGACAAAGGCCTTGTGGCCGCAACGTAGGTTTTTCTTGTCCTTTCTCCTTGTAAGACGTATTACTATTTGTGTGTGTGTGTGTGTGTGTGTGTATTTTTTTTTTTCCATTCAACTGAATTTTAGTTAGCTAACTTGCGGGGTTTTTTTTCACTGGAAATGAGGTGAAAGTACTTTAATCACTGGGGGTACCGCGATATTAAGTGCCGGTTCGAGAGGGCTAATCTGAAACTAAAACAAAAAGGTAGTCCCATAGCAGATACTGCCCATAGACGAGTGTTAGAGACTTCATTATACTAGGTCAGGCATCGGAAGGTGGGGGGACCAGTTCCCTTTCTCTCTGCCTTTTCCTTCCATAACTCTAGAGCAAAGTCAGGTACCCATTTACAGCTGGGTAAACTGAAGCGTGTCAATACCATGAATCGAACCTGGCACCTGTGCCGTGAGAGATTAGTGCTCTAACCACTCTGTCACTCGGATGCTCTAGTCCGAAACTTACCTATGTTAAAAATTCTTTTTCCCCTCTGTCACCTAGAGATCTACCAACTGATGCATTGGGATCTACCTGTAGCAGGAGATCGACCGGTTGCCGACCTCTGATCTATACATTGTGCCCTTTACTGGTTGTGCCCTTTGTTTGCCCTTTCTCTTCTGGGAGGCGCTTAGGAAGAGCTATGAAGCCAACAGCGCAGTTCATGCCCCATGCGACACGGGATAAAGAAAACGCATGATAGTGATTAATCTGACGTTAAAAAAAAAATTAATTAATGTCTGACTTCGTGCACAATCAGAGGAAGGGGATACACACGACAGAGATGACCCAATCCACCAACTAAATAGACACCAACAGACTACCATTTTTCGCCTGAGAACTGGCCACTGCAGATTACTTGGTCATCTCTATCACCTCAGGATATCTCCCACAAATTAATGTCCATGTGGAACTGGAATCCATACTCCTGAACACATCTCCAAAACTGTCCAATCCATGATGACCCATGATGTCTAACCTGGCCAAGCGGTGCTGAGCTCAAGCAGAAGCTTTGGGTCTGCTGCTCTGACCTGGTAAAGACTGCGAACGTCGTCCTGGCCATAGGCCTGCAGATTTAGCACGACTACAGCTGTTGAGAATACCCTGGACAGAAAAAAAGACCAACAGAGAAGTACTGCACTCACTAAACGCACAGGAACATTGGCTCCTAAATACCATCGCAATAAGGAAGCTGAAATTTTTCGGTCATATAAAAAGACATAATAGTCTGGAAAAAACAGTGATGGAAGGCATGGTCCCTGGAAAAAGGGGAAGGGGTCGACCTAGACGACGGTGGACCCAGGACATCACAGAGAGTCTGAACTTGTCTTTGGATGATGCAGGTCGACTTGCCCAGAATCGTGATGCGTTCAGAGCAGCTGTAATGGAGACAACGTTCTGGAAAGAATATGTCACATGATGATGACAAACTGAACGCAGAAGAAGAAGTGCGCAAAAATTACATCTAAGAAACAAACTGTTCATACCATTTTATCACTTACCTTGTCTCAGGTTATCTGCCGGACACTTGTTGTGTTTCTCGTCTGTCGGGGTCTCAAACACTTTTTGTTTATTTGTTCTATCTTCTCAACTGTTTGTCATTAACAAAATTAAAGTTAGTTTTATGTATTTATTTTTTTGCTTATGTATTCACAAACTTCATTTCAGACGTCATGAAAATGTCCTCTGACCCATGTCTATACTTCGTTAAAGAAATAGCTGCTAAAATATGAAAAGAGTAAAAAGTATTCCCTGAGACAGAAACTAGGTTAAAATTATGCCTTAATATCGATGCTAGATTAACATTGTTCCTTAATACCGACGCTAAGTTAAAATTATGCCTTTAGGATGATACTAGGTTAAAGTTATGACTGGCCGCCGCTAGTTTAAAATTATGTGTTTAGACCGACGCTAGGTTTAAATTACGTATTTAGACCGACGCTAGATTATGATTACGTCTTTAGACCGATGCTAGGTTAAAAGTATGCCTTTAGACCGACACTAGGTTAAAATTATGTCTTTATCCCGACATTAGGTTCATAGTATGCAGTTATACCGACACTAGGTTAAAGTTATGCCTTAACTGGGTAAAAATTATGCCTTTAGACCGCTGATAGGATAAAACAACGCTTTTAGATCAACACAAGATTTAAAATCACGCCTTTACACCAACGCCATGTTAAAATTATGCCTTTATACCTATGCTATGTTAAAATTATGCCTTTATACCGACGCTAGGTTAAAATTACGCCTTTACACCGACGCTAAGTTAAAATTATTCCTTTACACCGACGCTAGGTTAAAATTATTCATTTACACCGAAGCTAGGTTAAAATTATGCCTTTATATCGATGCTAAGCATGGCAATACAGAATTTATCGACAAAAAAAAAATGTAAACTCAGATCAGCCTCAACTGTGACCACAACCGAACAGGTTACCAGCTCACCTCGACTGAATTGTGGGCACAGTTCACTAGTATTCAATAACAGTATCTCTTGTGAATATATCACTCCAACGTGCCGTATTGTTGAACACATGTCACCATGCTGAATAATTACACGGTAAGCAACAGTTGGGTGTATATGCTGGTAATAAATAAACTGTCAAGGTTAGTGCAAACAATTCTGCCTCTTATTTCATATTTTTTTATCATTACCGTAAGCCTACCAAAATTTGGTACCAGGTAGTTATACCAAACCAAAAGTTATTTTATATTTTGACACTCATTCATTTATTTCTCTTTTCGGTTCACTGTGGAGCATGGAAGCACCACTGTAGCTGATCCCCTATCAGAAAGAAATGCTGCACCAAAACATGCATGTGGCTCGTGCAGCAGTGGTATCTGTTGCTGTTTGTTTTACATCAGGAGGTTATCAACCTATTTCTAGTCGCCTTGTTTTACATCAGGAAGTTATCAAACTATTTCTAGTCGCCTTGTTTTACATCAGGAGGTTATCAACCTATTACTAGTTGCCTTGTTTTACGTCAGGAAGTTATCAACCTATTACTAGTTGCCTTGTTTTACATCAGGAGGTTATCAACCTATTACTAGTTGCCTTGTTTTACATCAGGAGGTTATCAACCTATTACTAGTTGCCTTGTTTTACATCAGGAGGTTTCAACCTATTACTAGTTGCCTTGTTTTACATCAGGAGGTTATCAACCTATTACTAGTCGCCTTGTTTTACATCAGGAGGTTATCAACCTATTACTAGTTGCCTTGTTTTACATCAGGAGGTTATCAACCTATTACTAGTCGCCTTGTTTTACGTCAGGAGGTTATCAACCTATTACTAGTTGCCTTGTTTTACATCAGGAGGTTATCAACCTATTACTAGTTGCCTTGTTTTACGTCAGGAGGTTATCAACCTATTACTAGTCGCCTTGTTTTACGTCAGGAGGTTATCAACCTATTACTAGTCGCCTTGTGTTACGTCAGGAGGTTATCAACCTATTACTAGTTGCCTTGTTTTACATCAGGAGGTTATCAACCTATTACTAGTTGCCTTGTGTTATATCAGGAGGTTATCAACCTATTACTAGTCGCCTTGTTTTACGTCAGGAGGTTATCAACCTATTACTAGTTGCCTTGTGTTACATCAGGAGGTTATCAACCTATTACTAGTTGCCTTGTTTTACATCAGGAGGTTATCAACCTATTACTAGTTGCCTTGTGTTATATCAGGGAGCCGCGGTAGCATAGTGGTTAGTGCACTGGCTTCCTAGCGCAGTGGTCTATGGTTCGATCCCCAGATGAGGCGGAAAAATTTTTAGGCCACAAACGGCTCCTGGGTCGACCCAGCCCCAAATGGGTACCAGAGCTACTCTGGGAAGGTTAAGGCGGCCGGCGTGATGCCGACCACATCACCCCTCGTGTGCCGACGGTCAAGATAATATGGGCCTAACACCATATTCCCAATATGCCTAAATGGGCGTGTAACGGGTTCCTTTTTTTTTTTTGTGTTATATCAGGAGGTTATCAACCTATTACTAGTCGCCTTGTTTTACGTCAGGAGGTTATCAACCTATTACTAGTTGCCTTGTGTTACGGCAGGAGGTTATCAACCTATTACTAGTTGCCTTGTGTTACGGCAGGAGGTTATCAACCTATTACTAGTTGCCTTGTTTTACATCAGGAGGTTATCAACCTATTACTAGTTGCCTTGTGTTATATCAGGAGGTTATCAACCTATTACTAGTTGCCTTGTGTTACGTCAGGAGGTTATCAACCTATTACTAGTCGCCTTGTTTTACGTCAGGAGGTTATCAACCTATTACTAGTTGCCTTGTGTTATATCAGGAGGTTATCAACCTATTACTAGTCGCCTTGTTTTACGTCAGGAGGTTATCAACCTATTACTAGTTGCCTTGTGTTATATCAGGAGGTTATCAACCTATTACTAGTTGCCTTGTTTTACATCAGGAGGTTATCAACCTATTACTAGTTGCCTTGTGTTATATCAGGAGGTTATCAACCTATTACTAGTTGGCTTGTGTTACGTCAGGAGGTTATCAACCTATTACTAGTTGCCTATTACGACATTCCTGAGGAAACAGTGGTTCTAATCTTCTTTATTTCCTCAAAGACAGCTGGAAGCAATATGGGGTATATTTGGACAAGCAACCTAATATAACGGATGGCCTTGCGTCTAAGCTGGTCGAGTCATCATCATCATCATCAGTTGCCATCTCCACAACGAAGGTTGGCTGTAATGGATCTCCAACGTCTTCTGTCTCTTGTCTTGGTGGTGCACTCTGATAGACTCTTTCCTGTCCATCTCTTGATGTTGTCTTCCCACTTATAGCGCTGTCTTCCCCTTGCACGTTTGCCTTCAACTCTCCCTTCTGTTATGGTCTTCTGCAAGGTGTTATGCCTTTTTATGTGGCCAAAGTATTTTAGCTGTCGAACTTTGACTTCCCTCATTAGTTCTCTTTTCATACCTAGATTTTCTAGGACCTCCTTATTTGTTTTCATCTCTTTCCATGAGATACGCCCCATTCTTCTATATATCCACATTTCAAGAGCCTCAATTCTTTCTTCCAACTGCTTATTCATCGTCCATGTTTCTGCACCATACAGAAATGCAGAATATATATAACACTTTATGATTCTCAGTTTTAATTTGTGAGATAACTGTTTGGATGTCAGTATATGTTTCATGTTGTTGAATGTAGCTTTGGCCATTCCTATTCTCTTCTTGATTTCTGTTTCACATCTGCCATCTTCTGTTATTATATGACCGAGATATACGTAGCTCTTGACTTGTTCCAGGATTTCCCCATTTACGCTTATCTTTAATGTGGGTTTATCGTCTGTTTTGCTAATTATCATAGTTTTTGTTTTCTCAATATTAATGTCGAGTCCATATTCCTGACTTATACTGTTCACTTGCTTCACTAGTTCTTGTAACTCCTGTTCGCTTTCAGCTAACAACACGGTATCATCTGCATATCTAAGGTTGTTTATTGACCTTCCACTGATGTTCAGTCCTGGTATTTCTTGTATCTGTTTGAAAATTTTTTCGGTGTATAAATTAAATAGGCAGGGGGACAGCACACAACCTTGTCTGACACCTCTTTTTATGTCTATGTATGGTGAATAATTCCTTCCAGATCTTACTGTGGCAGTTTGCTCCCAATAAAGGTTACTGAGTATTCTTATATCTTTTCCATCAATACCTATGTCTTCGAGGCATTCAATTATTTTCTCATGATGGACTCTGTCAAAAGCCTTCTTATAGTCAATGAAGCACATATACATACTTTTTTGGACCGCTGTATATTTTTCTGCTAATATTCTTAGGCAAAATATTGCCTCTCTTGTTCCACTGTTCCGTCTAAAACCAAACTGCTCTTCCTGGATTTCGCTGTCTACTTTACTTTTTATTCTTTCCTGTATGATTTTGAGCAGTATCTTAATTGCATGACTCATCAGGCTGATTGTTCTGAAGTCTGAGCATTCTGTTGCATTTGGTTTTTTGGGCAATGTTATAAAAACTGATGTCTTCATGTCGTGTGGTATATATCCTGTATTGTATACATCGTTGCATATTTCTGTGATTGTATCTACACCAAAGCTCTCCAGAGCTTCTATCATTTCAATTTTTATGTTATCCATGCCTGCTGATTTTCCTTTTTGTATCATATGAATGGCATTCTCTACTTCTGATCTGAGAATGTTTGGGCCTTCATTAGAATCTGGTGATGGTTTTTTACCTCTGTTGTCCTCGAATAATTCTTTTACGTATTCTGCCCATCTGTTTGATATGTCTTTCTCATCAAGTAATATTACACCATTTTTGTTCTTGATACAGCTTCCTCCTTGTGCAAACCGTGACCGATTTGATAATTTCTTTATTTCTTCATGCATATCTCTTGTCCTGTGCTTTGCTTCCAAGTCTTCTATTTCCTTGCATTTTGTTTCTATCCACCGTTCTTTTGCTTCTCTACACATAGTACGTATGTCATTGTCTATTGTTTTATATTCTGGAGTGTTTTTTGCTTTCTTTCTTTCGGTCATTTTATTCAAGATGTCATCTGTCATCCAAATTTGATTTTTCTTAGACTCCTTTTTAGGTAAATTTGCATTTGCTGATTGTATGCTTGTTTTTAAGCATTCCCATTTTGCGGTTGCTTTTTCTTCTGGGTTTTCTCTTCTATACTGCTCCATGCTTTCTGTCAATAATTGTTGATATTTATTTTTGACGTCGATTAAATATTTCTGTTTTATATCTGGTTGTTTCAGCGCTGATATTTCTATCTGGGGTTCCTCCTGTCTTCTGTTTCCTGCTCTTTTCAGCTTTATATTTACTTTGATGACGACTGGATTGTGATCTGAATTTATGTCGGCGCCAGGATATGTCTTTGCACTTGTGACACTGTTCTTAAATCTATGTTTTATCATGATATAGTCGATTTGATTTCGTGTTATATCTCCTGGGCTTTTCCATGTGTATAATTTCCTTGGGTGGTGTTCAAAAAAGGTGTTACATATGACCAGCTGGTTTTCTTCACAGAACTGGATAAGTCTGTCTCCTCTATCATTTCTTGTCCCTAATCCATACTGTCCTACTATTTTCTTGTATTTTCCTTTTCCTACTTTTGCATTCATATCACCCATTACTATCAACACATCTGTTGATTTGACTGGTTTAAGTGTGTGTTGTAGCTCTTCATAGTATTCTTCTATTTCTTCCTCGCTGTGATCTTTAGTTGGTGCATAAGTTTGTAAGATTGATATGTCGAATGGCTTTGCTCTCATTTTTAGTAACATCATTCTGTCATTGTGTGTCCAGTATCCACATACGTATTTTTTCTAACTCCTTCTTTATCAAATTCCTACCCCTCTTTCATGTTTTTCTCCGCCTGAGTGTATAAGCGTGTACTGGTCTCTTTTTATGTAGCCTGTATCCAAAAGTCTTGCCTCTGCAACTCCCAGTATATCGAGTTTTCATGTCTGTTGCTTCTAATATAAGATTGTCAAGCTTTCCTTCTCCGTTCAGAGTTCTAACATTCCATGTTCCTATTTTTAGGCTTCTCCTACTAGTTTTTAGGTGGTCTTTCTCAGAATGCTCCCTTTCAACAGAATTTAAGGAACACTCGTCATTATGTACTTCCTTACTCATTAGAGGAGTTGCCTCTTCCCTGTTAATTTGTACAGTAGATTCTTCCCCAGGGGACAGAGAGTTCTCTACATATCGTTTCTTATCTTGTTGTTGTGATCCCATTACGTTCTGTAGGAAGTACGTGGTAAGGCCCCAATCTCTTCCACGGTGGCTAGCCATTGTCTTTTTCTATGTCCGACACGCCTCTAGTGCGCCACACACTTTGCTGTTTCGCTTTGCGAGCCGTTGATCTTCTCAGATTCCTCCGCCTCACTCACCGTCTCAGTCTTTGTGTACTAGGGATGGACATTCCCTTGAGTAAGATTGCTCCTACTCCACCCATGTAGTTTAGCCAGTCAGCCAAGACTGTTGCCCGGGATGTGGCCACCGCCGTACACAAGCGGTATTCGAGGAGCCATACATGAGCTAGATAAAGAGAGGAGAACCAAATAGGACATGGCCTGACTATCCTAAAAAAGTATTTACTTTTCACACAGACACACAAGATAAACCCAAATAAAATATAGCAAGGTTTAAATAGCTTTAAAAAAAAGACATCTCTCCCTCCTTCTCTTCTCTACCAACATATTTAAATATCAAATGGTGCCATGCCTGAGACTAAAAGCCAGGGATTCAGACCTCCAGAACGACCCAGAGTCCGCTGGGAGGACAACATTAGACAATCTTTGAAGGACCGAGGACTAGAATGGAACCAGGCCAGGAGGAAAACAACCGATAGGATAGTATGGCGCTCTCTCTTCGAAACCTCTACACATCACGGTAGAAGAGGAACGACTAAGTAAGTAAGCTATGTCTACTGAAGTCCATCTCTCCTAGTGTATCGCTATCAATCAATCAATCAATCAATACCCTTTAGCTCCCCAAGAAACATAGGTCTTCAACAAACATTTGCCACGCCCTCATGTCGCTTTCCATCGGCTCAAGTTCTGTCCATCTCTTCCTCACCCAAAACTTTAAAAAAGGTTAGTCAGCAACCCAAACTCTTTTCGGTTTTCTCCGCGTTGCTTCATGAGCCTCCTTTCCAGATGACCTTCTTCTGTCTTGAGCGGCTGAATTGACTTATATTCTATATTTGACGTCTCCATATTGTTTGTTGAAATACAGGCAAAAGTCACAAATTTAATTTGTTTTAAATACAGTAATAAGAGTTAAACTAGTGGCAAAATCAATTAAAAACCAATTAATACATAGACAAATATGTTATCCCAACCTTTTCAATGAATGTTTAGGATATATATATATATATATATATATATATATATATATATATATATATATATATATATATATATATATATATATATATATATATATATATATAAACACAGACGCATATATTTGTACATTATTAAAAATGTTAACAAATAAACTAGGCTATATAAAATATACATGAAGATGTATCAGTGCTTACAGTAGTAATCTTCTATAATTATACTTGGTAGAATATTGCTGTAACGTGAACTCATATTACGGGTGTGAGTCGTGTGTAGGTGGATAATGAACAAGAATGGCTCGTAAGAAGTAACATGACGTCACTGGTTACAGTTCCATTACATTTATTTTCATTGTTCCAGAAGTCCTGAACATCATTTACATCGTCGAGCATACTAACGTAAGACTCAGGCTAACATTGCCTGTAGGAAATAACTCTAACTACAGTACTCACACTGGCTTCACTGACGTACAACAACAATACAGTAAACAATACGTCCCTTTGTGCGGCATCCACCCTCGCACCAATAAAATCACCATCCAGGTGAGAATCACTTATCACAAGTGATTAGCGGCATGAGACATCGCCATCAATTTTTTCAAAGAATCGCTCTCAGGAGGGAACCAGACAACGCACGTATTTACTCCAACATAGCTACAAGACTAAATACACGACGCCACTCGAAAGTAGCTGCGAGGCGGAAAATGCAACGCCTTATAATGTTTCTCCATGAACACTTATATACAGTTCCAATAGGAATGCTTCCAGGCGGAAAAATCATCGCTTTTAAGAAAATAGGCAGGACCTATCACATCACATTTGGAATAATCACAACTGTGGTTTCCCACAGCCTCATAATACGAGCACATAGCTCGGCAACAAATCACGGACTGTCACATTCAGGTACTCTCTCAGTCACCCAGACTTGTGTTCACCAAACGCGCTCCAGCGCACGCACAAGTCACAAGAACACTGATTCTCAGTCAGGTATGAACTCAGCTCCTAAGTTAAACATATGTTGACAACCTCAGTGACCCTTCACTCCAATCACTCCACCTTTCACCTTCCTGAAACCGTTCTGTGACAACTGCCAATATAAGGCTCTTCAGCTTTTTGTTAGATACAAGCGTAAGTCATAACTTATAATAAACGCAAAAAGTGTTCCCGAATCATTTAGCTTCGCGGCCCAGAAAAGTTGCAAATTGCAACTGCGTGCTGCAGCAGTGGAGCGGGTCGTATTGAACAGAGCATCGGGCCGTTTGTGGCCCACGAGCTGCGAGTATGACACTCCTATTTTACAGCATGGGGTAACCGCCTAAACCCCCCTCCTTAGTCGCTTTTTACGACATGCCTAGAAGGGTACAGTGTTACTTTTCTTTGCTTCCCTTCCGGGCCCCGGTATCACACGGATGCCTAGTGTATATATAAATGTAAAACTGTTGTTATGTCTACTCATGTCAATCTCCCTTTAGTGTATCTGCAAAGATAACACGTCGCCATGTCTGTTGATTCAACAGTTAAAAAAAGAAAATCTACATCTCTTACCATCAGTTTCTGTAAACATTCAATTGTTCACTTGCAATGATCATATGATAGAAATAAACTCTATATCTGTCCATTCTCCTATTTCATTCTGTATAGTTACCCCCCCCCCCCTTTCTCCACCCCCTCTTTGTTTTTAATTTTATTTCACAATGTTCTTTTTTTTTTTTTGAAGGAGGCTCCCTCAGCGAAGCTCTATGTTCCATTTTTTTCCCGATCATTCAGTTCTATTCACTTCACGGTATGCAGTTGTATCTTTATATTCACTTCACGGTATGCAGTTGTATCTTTATATTCACTTCGCGGTATGCAGTTGTATATTTATATTCACTTCTACAGTAGGCTGGTTTATCTTTCTATTCATTCATTTCTACAATAAGCAAGTTTTATCTTTCTATTCATTCACTTCTACAGTAGGCAAGTTTTATCTTTCTATTCATTCACTTCTACAGCAGGCAAGTTTTATCTTTCAATTCACTTCTACAGTAGGCAAGTTTTATCTTTCTATTCATTCCCTTCTACAGTAGGCAAGTTTTAACTTTCTATTCATTCACTTCTACAGTAGGCAAGTTTTATCTTTCTATTCATTCACTTATACAGTAGGCAAGTTTTATCTTTCTATTCATTCACTTCTACAGTAGGCAAGTTTTATCTTTCTATTCATTCACTTCTACAGTAGGCAAGTTTTATCTTTCTATTCATTCACTTCTACAGTAGGCAAGTTTTATCTTTCTATTCATTCACTTCTACAGCAGGCAAGTTTTATCTTTCAATTCACTTCTACAGTAGGCAAGTTTTATCTTTCTATTCATTCACTTCTACAGTAGGCAAGTTTTATCTTTCTATTCATTCACTTCTACAGTAGGCAAGTTTTAACTTTCTATTCATTCACTTCTACAGTAGGCAAGTTTTATCTTTCTATTCATTCACTTATACAGTACGCAAGTTTTATCTTTCTATTCATTCACTTCTACAGTAGGCAAGTTTTATCTTTCTATTCATTCACTTCTACAGTAGGCAAGTTTTATCTTTCTATTCATTCACTTCTACAGTAGGCAAGTTTTATCTTTCTATTCATTCACTTCTACAGCAGGCAAGTTTTATCTTTCAATTCACTTCTACAGTAGGCAAGTTTTATCTTTCTATTCATTCACTTCTACAGTAGGCAAGTTTTATCTTTCTATTCATTCACTTCTACAGCAGGCAAGTTTTATCTTTCAATTCACTTCTACAGTGGGCATGTTTATCTTTCTATTCATTCACTTCTACAGTAGGCAAGTTTTATCTTTCTATTCATTCACTTCTACAGTAGGCAAGTTTTATCTTTCTATTCATTCACTTCTACAGTAGGCAAGTTTTATCTTTCTATTCATTCACTTATACAGTACGCAAGTTTTATCTTTCTATTCATTCACTTCTACAGTAGGCAAGTTTTATCTTTCTATTCATTCACTTCTACAGTAGGCAAGTTTTATCTTTCTATTCATTCACTTCTACAGTAGGCAAGTTTTATCTTTCTATTCATTCACTTCTACAGTAGGCAAGTTTTATCTTTCTATTCATTCATTTCTACGGTAGGCAAGTTTTATCTTTCTACTCATTCACTTACTACTCACTTCTACAGAAAGCAGATCTACTTTCAGCCAATAGCTGAATAGTCATGCATGCACGTGCGCACGCCTGACACTCACATACATGCACGCTCATTCTCTTCCAGCTCAAGCATAACAAAATACACATACGATGCACTACTACAATCCATCAAAATACCTAGTTCCAAATATACACATTAGCATAAACCGGTACACAAAAATTACTGTAATACACTCCACCCACCAATATTTTTTTTAACTGTTCACCTACCCAAGCCCAGGAAAAAAAATCCCTCCTATGCAATACATTTAAATAAAAAAAATTCCCAGGTTCATTGTCAAGGGGGAAAAAAACCGGGGAAATAAAAACATAAAAACGAAACTAGGTCACTGCATAGGCATACTTAATGCAACGCGAGAACTGCACGTCATGTTTGACCTCGGCATTTGTCCTTTCAACCCCCTACATAAATAAGTACCAGTACTGTAAAACACCTTTCTTAGTACCCCTGTTAACAATTTTATTTATTTTCTTTCAAATTCAACTTAAAAGTTTTGATCAGCGGTGGGCAGTTAGCATATACAGTACTTGTGAATTATACATGATTATAAGCTGTTCTGCGAGCAGCATTTGGTCGAAGCTCAAGAACAAGGGAGGAAAAAATCGAAGGCAAATTGCGTGCATTTACAATGCTAGGTAAAGCATGTGATGAAAGTACAGCATTCTAGACAGCAATAGATTGACGAATGGAACAATTTTATAGATGGTAAGATGCCAGAATGGGCATACAACAATACAGCCAGAAAGAAAACAAGAGGGATGGAGAAAGATTACTAATGAGAGCGAAGAAAAAAAAAGCAGAAAATACGCGGTAGATAATAGAAACACAAATAAAGGAAAATGAAAATTAGTTTTTGACTCTGTGTGTGTGTGTGAGTGGAGATTGCGATAAATGAAAAAAAAAATACAGTAATTAAAAATTTGAGAAAATGTGAGGGGGGGGGGGGGGGGGGGGGGGGGGGGGTGAGGGAGGAACTCAAAGTAGGAAGCACCGAAATTGATGGGGGGGAGGGGGGGGGGGGGGGGGGGTGCGATATATAACGATGATAAGAGAAACTGAGAGAATTTACAAATAAATACAACACAAAAGAAAAAAAAAAGAAGCAAATGTGAAAAAGTACTGAAAGCGGAACAAACTAGATTAAGAAAGGAATGAAACAAATACAGAGTAAGAAAATAAGGCAACAAACTAGAGTTAGACAGTAAAGTAACAAACAAGAGTAAGAAAGTGATGGTAACAAACTAGAGTAAGAAAGTAATGGAAACAAACTATAGAGTAAGAAAGTAAGGAAACAAACAATAGTAAGAAAGTAAGGAAACAAACAAGAGTAAGAAAGTAAGGAAACAAACAAGAGTAAGAAAGTAAGGAAACAAACAAGAGTAAGAAAGTAAGGAAACAAACAAGAGTAAGAAAGTAAGGAAACAAACAATAGTAAGAAAGTAAGGAAACAAACAAGAGTAAGAAAGTAAGGAAACAAACAAGAGTAAGAAAGTAATGGTTACAAACTAGAGTAAGAAAGTAAGAAAACAAACTAGAGTAAGAAAAGGAAAAAACAAAATAGAGTAAGAAAGGCCTCAATATCGCGGAAAAAAGCAAGTTAAAGTTAAGAAGGAATACAATTAAGAGTAAGAAAGAAAACAAGTTAAAGTAAAAAAGTATAGAACATACAGTAAGAAAGTAAAGAACTCACAGTAAGAAAGAAAGCAAGTTAAAATAAGAAAGTAAAGAAGTTAGAGTAAGAAAGGAAACAAGTTAGAGAAAGAAAGGTAACAAGTTAGAGTGAGAAAGGAAACAAGTTAGAGTAAGAAAGGAAACAAGTTAGAGTTATAAAGGAAACACGTTAGAGTTATAAAGGAAACACGTTAGAGTTATAAAGGAAACACGTTAGAGTTATAAAGGAAACACGTTAGAGTAAGAAAGGAAACAAGTTAGAGTTAGAAAGGAAACAAGTTAGAGTTAGAAAGGAAACAAGTTAGAGTTAGAAAGGAAACAAGTTAGAGTTATAAAGGAAACACGTTAGAGTTATAAAGGAAACACGTTAGAGTAAGAAAGGAAACAAGTTAGAGTTAGAAAGGAAACAAGTTAGAGTTATAAAGGAAACACGTTAGAGTTATAAAGGAAACACGTTAGAGTAAGAAAGGAAACAAGTTAGAGTTAGAAAGGAAACAAGTTAGAGTTAGAAAGGAAACACGTTAGAGTTATAAAGGAAACAAGTTAGAGTAAGAAAGGAAACAAGTTAGAAAGGAAACAAGTTAGAGTTAGAAAGGAAACAAGTAAGAGTTAGAAAGGAAACAAGTTAGAGTAAGAAAGGAAACAAGTTAGAGTTATAAAGGAAACACGTTAGAGTTAGAAAGGAAACAAGTTAGAGTTAGAAAGGAAACAAGTTAGAGTTAGAAAGGAAACAAGTTAGAGTTATAAAGGAAACACGTTAGAGTTATAAAGGAAACAAGTTAGAGTAAGAAAGGAAACAAGTTAGAAAGGAAACA
This sequence comes from Oreohelix idahoensis, assembly GCA_024509875.1. Classification (NCBI taxonomy): domain Eukaryota; kingdom Metazoa; phylum Mollusca; class Gastropoda; order Stylommatophora; family Oreohelicidae; genus Oreohelix; species Oreohelix idahoensis. The sequence continues at coordinate 495,062 of JAMPIV010023006.1, read as the reverse complement.
AGTTAGAGTTAGAAAGGAAACAAGTAAGAGTTAGAAAGGAAACAAGTTAGAGTAAGAAAGGAAACAAGTTAGAGTTATAAAGGAAACACGTTAGAGTTATAAAGGAAACAAGTTAGAGTAAGAAAGGAAACAAGTTAGAAAGGAAACAAGTTAGAGTTAGAAAGGAAACAAGTTAGAGTTAGAAAGGAAACAAGTTAGAGTAAGAAAGGAAACAAGTTAGAGTTATAAAGGAAACACGTTAGAGTTATAAAGGAAACAAGTTAGAGTAAGAAAGGAAACAAGTTAGAAAGGAAACAAGTTAGAGTTAGAAAGGAAACAAGTTAGAGTAAGAAAGGAAACAAGTTAGAGTTATAAAGGAAACACGTTAGAGTTATAAAGGAAACAAGTTAGAGTAAGAAAGGAAACAAGTTAGAAAGGAAACAAGTTAGAGTTAGAAAGGAAACAAGTAAGAGTTAGAAAGGAAACAAGTTAGAGTAAGAAAGGAAACAAGTAAGAGTTAGAAAGGAAATATGTTAGAGTTATAAAGGAAACACGTTAGACTAAGAAAGAACAGATGTGCATGGTGGGGTTGACAGCCTTATTAACAACAGCATCCTAGTCTATCTTACGACATGCTTGGTATAAGCAAAACGGACCTATGGTTTCAACGTGAATGTCCCTCGGAAAGTTGCATATTTCGCTCATCTGACCCACAGAATGACTGCTCGATTATTAATGTATGCCTCTGCCATTCACAAAACGATTCGCTTTGCATTTATCTAGGGCATGTATCCAACACAAAATAACACGTGTTGTGATTATCTGTGTCAACACCCAGCTACACGTTTCGGTTTGTATATTCTATACAGAAGATTACTAAAATCAGGTCATCTCATTACAGTTTCCGCTCAAGCAGGGTTTCTTAAAATGTTTGTTATATGCACCCCTGTGATTGTCCGATGAAGGTTATGGGCGACCATTTGTTTCTGATGTAGTGGGTTTGATGGTATTGTATGATGGTGATATTACTAAATGTAATGTATGAGGCCAGCTGTGAAGGCTCCTGAGATAAAATGTAGTTGTGAATTGTCAGAAGGCCTTTCTTGCTACCACTACGACCTCACACTCAATTTTTTTCTTAATGAATGTAGCTATGTAAAATGTCTAGGGTAATGATATGTAATGTGGTGTGATAGTTATGGATACACCCACAGATATTTAAGCAGACTAATAAGATTTAACAAATATTATAATACACTGAACTAACTCAAGAGTGTAAAATTTTTGATACACCTCTCCGTGCTGGCGGGCAATAATAGTGGTCTCTGTCACAACGTACTGCACAGATACACTCGAGTAAAATCACCAACTGAATGGACACCGCCTTGTTGACAACTGAAACTCACAGCTCTGCAATCAAAGTATTGGCTATGTGTCAAAATTCTATTCTCTACCCACGTCTGGACACAACACGGACACAACAACCACATCATACAGACAGGTCAGATCTCTCTGACCAAACAGCACATTTACCATGGTGGTTTTACATCAGATAGGTTCTCCCAGACTATAGATTCTGAAAAATATTTATTAGTTTCCTTCCCTAAAAGTGGATAGGTAATATGTTTCATTATTCTCAACACTTGATCTGTCTTTCCTAACCCTTGCTGGAGTTTATGTATATTGTTGGTCCCTAGACCCTGACTTGGGCGGGGGGTCTAGAGCAAATCCCTACTTGTTTGTAAGGCTAGATTATGATATGGCAGTATCAAATCACTCGAACATTAAACAATATTCAAAATATACAAAGAAATAATTTCAATCTTACCAGATTATGAATAAAGAACACAGAAATGCTAGCAAAACTCAGCTGAGCTGCTGGCTATAGTATGGCGTCCCTGAACTTATTTCACTTTCTTTCTTTGGAAATCACCACACTTTAAAATACTGTGTCTATCATCGAACAACTATTGAGGAATGGCCCCACTTCTCGTCTGAGCGCCGATAAAATGATTGTCTGTGGCCAATCACTGCCTAGGTTTATTTCAAATTCAAATTTCCTACCCTAAAGTCATTTCAGTCATGCTTCAGTCAAGTATGGATGTTTATCTGTTAGTCTGTCCGTCTCTACTTGTTTTTTTTTCAAAAACGTACTTGATTTTTGAACCAACCTTTCTCTCCCCTCCAAAATTTTGTCGTTAAAAGTTATATTTAGACACAGCTCCCATCAATGTCCCTTCGCTTCCTACTAAGTAGATTTGAACACCTGCGTCTCAAGGTCGTGTTTTTTTGTGCAAATAGCGACACTTTTTATTCCATACAGTCTGTCGCTGATGTGAACAACACTGTCTTTTGTCATTATCTTCAATATTATCTATCCGTCTGTAAAATTAAGAACATATATTAGTTCACTGCTCAGAATGGGCCATCCGGCAGCTAATTTTTATATTCCTAACATTAATATTACGAAAAAGTTACTTTTTAATTTTTGTAATATTCCAAACATCTGCGTTCTGCCGCTGAATTCAAATCAAAGGCTTGGTATCGCAAAAGCGACCAATAAATGACTGTGGCGTAACATATCCAAGGTCCCTTCTGTCGAGTTCCTTACTTTATGTCAACTTGGGAAACGTGACTTTTCTCCGTTTCCCCCCCAATTGCGTCTCCTTAGCCTTTCTAGTCTCACGCAATCTTTCCAGTCATATTTTTTTCCTTTTTATCCGCCGTTCCCCTCCTGTCTAGCAAGTCAATTTTTTATGGAGGGTGATGACCCGCGGTCTGGGCGATCATGTACTATCAGCAGCCTACGCATTATGTTTTTATCCTTACATGTTATCTTTGGAGGTATTTTACCGTTGTATCTCTGTCAATTTCACTACACATCTCCCCACTTGAAAACATGCCTATGGCAAGTTCCAAAACCAGCGATACACATAGGTAAAATTACTCCTCACGTCTGCCACTACTCTAATTTTGATCACAGGGGTGCCGACAGAGGAAATCTGCACCGACATTCAATTTACGGCTTGCATAAGCGACTGGTTTCAGTTCCCCATCAGGTGAAGATGATCTTTGCAACAAAGCCCCTCCTAGTCCTACATTACTTGCATCGGTTCTTAAGACAAAGTCCTGTGTCAAATCAGGCAGTTTGAGAATAGGTTTGCTAGTGAGTTTTTCCTTTAACTCTTGGAACGCTAGTTCACATTGTGCAGTCCAAATAATTTTATCTGGAAGTCCCTTGCGAGTCAGATCAGTCAGAGGAGCACAAATAGCGTTAAAATTCTTGATGTATTTCTGATAAAATCCGCATAACGACACAAATGATCGCACGTCCTTTTTTGTTTGCGGCCTAGGTGCTCTCTGCAGTTTTTCCAAGTTCTTAGGATCAGGGGTCATATTACCCTGATATACAGTGTGTCCCAAGAATTCCAACTCTTTGCATCCAATACAACATTTTGTTGGCCTAGCAGTTAAGTTCGCCTCCCGAAGTCTATCAAACAACATCTCCAGAGCTTCAATGTGTTCTTCAAATGTCTCTGTGGCGACGAGAATATCATCCATGAAATTCATGATACATGGGTTATTCAGGGGATCCAACAATTTGCGCATCATCCTTGAAAACACACTCGGAGCATTTTTCAGTCCGAATGGTAGCATATTGAATTCATAATGTCCATCCGAAGTGCTAAAAGCCAAATAAGGTCTCACTTCAGGCTTCACTGGGATCTGGTAATAGCCTTTACTAAGATCCACCTTTGAAAAGTATTTTGCCTTGTTCAGTCTGGCAAATAACTGTTTTGTGTCTGGTAATGGATCCACTTGTCCTTCTGTGACAGCATTCAGTTTCCTGTAATCTATGCACAGTCTGTGTTCCCCAGACGGTTTTCTCAACAAAACGACACTAGAACTAAAAGATGATTCACTGTGCGAAATAATCCCCTCCTTCAACAAATACTCTATTTCTTCCTTCAATGCCTTCTCCTTCGCGAACGGAATAGAATAGGCTCTCATACAGATTGGGTTTGAGTCTACCAGTTTCATGTCATACTGTAGCAAATTTGTATGGCCTGGTTTATCTGTTAATACATCTGTATGTTCCTCCAGAACCTGTTGAACTCTCTCCCTCTGGTTTTTAGTCAGGTGCTTACTGACTTTTACCTGTGCTGCGGTTTCACAAGGATGTAATGGGTATTCATGTGAGGTGAGTGGTTCCTTTTTGCATCTGGGTTGCAATAGCCAAGGTCAATAAGGGGGTGCTTTCCTGGAGTGGTCTGTCCAGATACTTCTTTAACAGGTTTACATGATAAACTTTCTCCTTCCCCTTTTTGTCAATTTTATAGTTTGTTCTAGACACCTTCTCTAGAACCGTATATGGACCTTGCCAACCAATTTGTAATTTATTCTGGCTTCCGGGTAGTAGAAGCAGCACCTTCTCTCCGACTGCCAGTTCCCCTGTCCTTTGCCTTCCTATTAAAATATGCTGCATGTTTTTTCCTGGCTTGCTTCAAATTATCATTTGCCAGTTTCCATCCAGCTTTCAAACGAGTGGTCAGTTCGTTCACGTATTGATACGATGAGGTAACAGTCTCTTCCGCCTTCTCATCTGTCCAGGTCCTTAATAGAGCTTCTAATGGACCTTTTATTGGCCTCCCAAATAGCAGAGTTGCGGGAGCCATCCCGGTTGAACTATGTGGTACCTCCCGGTACGCAAACAATGCGGCGGGCAGGAATTGATCCCACAGATCCGGTTTTTCGTGTGCCAGCTTTCTCAGGATAGAAATGAGAGTCCCGTTGAACCTCTCTACCTGGCCGTTCCCTTGTGGATGGTACGGACTACAATGAAAGTGTCTGGCTTGAAATAGCTTAAAAACTTCTTCCGTTAGTTTCCCCTTGAACTGAGAACCATTATCCGTCAAGATTTGATGCGGGAATCCTAATCGGGTAAATATTGTAAGTAGTGCCTCTGCTACATGTTTTGAATCAATTGATGGCAGGGCTACCGCCTCTCCCCACATAGAACAAGTGTCCACCAGAGTAAGGATGTAACTGTTCCTCCTCTTGGTCCGAGTGAGAGGTCCTACAATATCCACTGCAACCCTCTCAAAAGGTGTTCCCACTATGGGCATTTTCCCTAGAGTTGCAGGAGCAGTCCAGTGCTTTGGAGCTACCCTTTGACATTCTGGGCAGGATTTGACATATCTTTTTATATCCTCCGTTATCCCTGGCCAGAAGTAATGACAAGCTATACGCTGTCCTGTGGCGCTGATCCCCATGTGACCACTGAAGGGAATCGCATGCCCGAGTTCCATCACTTTATCTCTATATGAAGTGGGAAGAACCAGCTGGTTGTGATCATTTGTTCCAGTTCCGGCCTTCCTGTATAAGAGTTTGTTCTTCATGAAATATTCCCCCTTGCTCGGAGGTGTGTGGCATTTGGGCAATTTTTTAAAACAGGGCTTGAGTGTCCTATCCTCAGCCTGCGCCTTCCTCATCTCCTCTGGATGAGCATTTATAGGTTCACCTTCTTCCTCCTTCTTCTGTGACCTGGTCTGCACTGTCGCCATGATCACAGGTTTCTCGGGATTCCCAAGAAGACGTATCTACACCCCAATATCAGAGGGTAGATTGGTTCATCTATCACTGCTGCTCTGATTTCTCCTTCCACATAGCGAGTTTTCACCGTTATCCTTGCGATGGGAAGTGTCATGAGTGGTATGTCCTTAGTCGCCCCTTGTATTTCCACTGTTTCTGTGGTATACTGACTTGGGTCCACTAGGCTAGACCTCACAACTGAATCATAATCCAAACCTGTATCATAAAGGCACCTTATGGTGACCCCATTACAAATAACATCCTCACAAACTGGGGGGTGATAAGGTTCCTGTTGTCCATTAGGATTAACCTTTAATCTTCGCGTCCCCGACTTCATTGCAGCAATGTTGAAGGTTTCCTTCTACAAAATTCGGTGTTATGGTTATCCTTCTTGCACCATTTACACCATCTTTTTCCTTGGTTCAACGGTTTTCTTTCATTGAACTTTTGGTCATTGAACTGTGAGTTTCTGTCGCGATAGTCATTTCTTGGCCGCTCAAAGTTTGTCCTACCTTTATTTCCCTGCTCTCTATTATCAAATTTATTAAATTGCTGTGGAGCTTTAAAATTGTCTATGTGCTTCTTTTTAGCACCACTTACCTCTGCCTGAGCTGCCTGATACCTCTCAGCAACATTTAAAATTTCCCCAACTTCTCTGCACCTTGTTCCATGAGAAATTTTCTCATGTCTGGAGCCATGGACTCTCTCAATTGCTCAATCATGATCATTTCTTTAAGATCTTGGGTCTTCCCCAGAACCGTCCATTTCTCCAAATAGGTTTCTAGTCTAGCAGAGAATTGGTGGTATGTCTCCCCAGACAACAGTTTGGCATTTCTAAATTTCTTACGATAAAATTCACCATTCTTCTCGTACCTTAATAACAAAGCCTGCTTTAACATGTCATAATTGTCTTGGTCTTCCCTGTTCATTTTGGCAAATACTTCATAAGAAGTACCTCTCAATCCCTGTGATAGCTTTAAACTCCACCTCTCTCTCTCTAACCCATATGTAGTAGCTAATAACTCAAAACGTCCTAGGTACCCCTCTATGTCATCGTCTTTTTCAACAAAATGGTCTAAATGAAACCCCATAGCTGAGTTTGAGGCTCCCAGACTGGGCGTAGCATCTGAGGCAAAAGGGCTGGCACCATTTTCAGGAGCCGGGCCTTGTAATTCCAGCTCCCTTAGTCGTAATTCGTGCTCCCTTTGCAACCTTCTATCTTCTGCCTCCCTTTCGGCAGTCAACCTTTTTTCTTCTGCCTCCCTTTGCTGTCGTTTTTCTTCTGCCTCAATCTGCAGCCTCTTAATTTCTCTATCAGCCTCAATTTGTAACCTCTTCTCTTCAGCTACCTTTCTATCTTCCCTTTCAATATATTTATCACATTCAGCCGTTACATATTGAATTAAAATCTGACCATCCATTCCCATCTCCTTTGCGGTCAGCACAGCAGCTGATCGGAATTTTGCTAGCTCCGCCATACTTTTCAGACAATATAATAATATACAAGCTAAATCTCTAACCAGTAAATACACTAAGTACTTCTTATGACTATAGTCTAACTAATTCTAACTAACCAGTTAACTAATTAATTATCACTGGCTGTGAAGATTCACCAACTTTTATCTGCAGGGACACTTTTAATTTTAAAGGGAATTTCACAATTTTTTTTCCCTAATTTTATTTCTCCAACCAGGAGATCCTAATATTACTGTTGGGCTAATTATCCCTGGACAAGACCCCAATGTATGTAGTGGGTTTGATGGTATTGTATGATGGTGATATTACTAAATGTAATGTATGAGGCCAGCTGTGAAGGCTCCTGAGATAAAATGTAGTTGTGAATTGTCAGAAGGCCTTTCTTGCTACCACTACGACCTCACACTCAATTTTTTTTTCTTAATGAATGTAGCTATGTAAAATGTCTAGGGTAATGATATGTAATGTGGTGTGATAGTTATGGATACACCCACAGATATTTAAGCAGACTAATAAGATTTAACAAATATTATAATACACTGAACTAACTCAAGAGTGTAAAATTTTTGATAGAATTATATTACATTTATTTTGTTCTGGATCAAGTTTTATGTTGACCAGAACTTTTTTTTTTTTTTTTTAAAAAGGATTTAAAATTTATGAAAGAAATGCATGGAATGTTACATAATAAATGCAAGAGTGTACATATATAAGTACTAGACTAGTTAGTTTTATTAAAATGTTCTAGTAGTCATCTACTTGGGAGGATAGTTAATGCTTGTGCTGTTGGGGTGGCCTCATCACACCTGTCTATATTGACTACACAGTGTCCAGTAAATTGCAGGAATTTTATGGGGTATTAGTAACTAAAAGGCGTTGGTGAACTTCCAGCAGACCAGAGGCTCACTCAACTTGCATATGTAGCTCTGGTGCTGAAATCTGGTGGTCCCACCTCTCCGTGCTGGCGGGCAATAATAGTGGTCTCTGTCACAACGTACTGCACAGATACACTCGAGTAAAATCACCAACTGAATGGACACCGCCTTGTTGACAACTGAAACTCACAGCTCTGCAATCAAAGTATTGGCTATGTGTCAAAATTCTATTCTCTACCCACGTCTGGACACAACACGGACACAACAACCACATCATACAGACAGGTCAGATCTCTCTGACCAAACAGCACATTTACCATGGTGGTTTTACATCAGATAGGTCCTCCCAGACTATAGATTCTGAAAAAATATTTATTAGTTTCCTTCCCTAAAAGTGGATAGGTAATATGTTTCATTATTCTCAACACTTGATCTGTCTTTCCTAACCCTTGCTGGAGTTTATGTATATTGTTGGTCCCTAGACCCTGACTTGGGCGGGGGGTCTAGAGCAAATCCCTACTTGTTTGTAAGGCTAGATTATGATATGGCAGTATCAAATCACTCGAACATTAAACAATATTCAAAATATACAAAGAAATAATTTCAATCTTACCAGATTATGAATAAAGAACACAGAAATGCTAGCAAAACTCAGCTGAGCTGCTGGCTATAGTATGGCGTCCCTGAACTTATTTCACTTTCTTTCATTTGGAAATCACCACACTTTAAAATACTGTGTCTATCATCGAACAACTATTGAGGAATGGCCCCACTTCTCGTCTGAGCGCCGATAAAATGATTGTCTGTGGCCAATCACTGCCTAGGTTTATTTCAAATTCAAATTTCCTACCCTAAAGTCATTTCAGTCATGCTTCAGTCAAGTATGGATGTTTATCTGTTAGTCTGTCCGTCTCTACTTGTTTTTTTTTTCAAAAACGTACTTGATTTTTGAACCAACCTTTCTCTCCCCTCCAAAATTTTGTCGTTAAAAGTTATATTTAGACACAGCTCCCACCAATGTCCCTTCGCTTCCCTACTAAGTAGATTTGAACACCTGCGTCTCAAGGTCGTGTTTTTTTGTGCAAATAGCGACACTTTTTATTCCATACAGTCTGTCGCTGATGTGAACAACACTGTCTTTTGTCATTATCTTCAATATTATCTATCCGTCTGTAAAATTAAGAACATATTAGTTCACTGCTCAGAATGGGCCATCCGGCCAGCTAATTTTTATATTCCTAACATTAATATTACGAAAAAGTTACTTTTTAATTTTTGTAATATTCCAAACATCTGCGTTCTGCCGCTGAATTCAAATCAAAGGCTTGGTATCGCAAAAAGCGACCAATAAATGACTGTGGCGTAACATATCCAAGGTCCCTTCTGTCGAGTTCCTTACTTTATGTCAACTTGGGAAACGTGACTTTTCTCCGTTTCCCCCCAATTGCGTCTCCTTAGCCTTTCTAGTCTCACGCAATCTTTCCAGTCATATTTTTTCCTTTTTATCCGCCGTTCCCCTCCTGTCTAGCAAGTCAATTTTTATGGAGGGTGATGACCCGCGGTCTGGGCGATCATGTACTATCAGCAGCCTACGCATTATGTTTTTATCCTTACATGTTATCTTTGGAGGTATTTTACCGTTGTATCTCTGTCAATTTCACTACATGTGATAAGACTACGGACCCCTTTGATTGTCAGATGAAGGTTATGGACGATTATTATTGTCCGATAAGACTATGGACCCCTTTGATTGTTCCATGAAGGCTATGGACCCCTCTTATTGTTCGATGAAGGCTAAGGACCTTTTCTATTGTCCGATGCAGACTATGGATCCGTTTTATTATTCGATGAAGGCTATGGACTTCTTTGGTTGTCCGATGAAGACTATGGACACCTTGTTGTGTCCGATGGAGAATATGGACCCCTGGTATTTGTCCAATGAAGGTTATAGACCCCTTTTATTGTCCAATGAAAGCTACGGACCCATTTTATTGTCCGATGAAGGTTATGTACCCCTCTGACTGTCCAATGACGGCTATGGTCCCTTTCTTTGGAAATAAAAAGTAAATAAAGGTATAATAAACAACTTTACTTTTTAAATTGTAGGTTATGTACATGGACCCCCTAGAATCCATTAACAGACCTACAAGAGGTCTGTCAATCACATGTTAAGAAACCCTGGTCTGAAGAAAATGGATCGCTCTTTTCAAAATGTTAAAGAACAAAAACAAACCTACCCACCCAAAAAAAAACCAAACAAACAAAAAACACGAACTCTCACAAATAAAAAGCATACTCAGTATGTATACTGACAATATGTTTCACTTTCATATCGACCAGCATAGAGGGCAACTTCCTTGTTTGAACGTTCATATGATATACGCAAATAATATTACTGTCATGGAATATTCTAATCCACATATATAAATTATCAATTAAATATAAAGCCTAATAAATACATATAATAAAGAAAAGAGCAATGGTAAAATGACAGTGCTATCACAAAGAATGTACTCGAAATCCCCCTTGTTTTCTGCTTCGTCTGCAAATTGTAACGCTTTCACGTTGATAGTAAAGCTTACTGTATTATTACCCGCCTTCTTCAATGAAACGTGTGCTGTATTTCTTGGAAAAGCATTGAGACGTACTGCGTAATGACCTAAATTAACCCTAACATTAATTATACTGCGTTACCAAAACGAACGAACAGATGGACTAAAGGGATAAAAAGAGAAGGGAGAGGCAGAAAGCCGAACACTAAACCCGCTTCGCGCGATACACAATTACTACCATCACGCGTGTAAGTCTACATGCACTAAATTTTTTTTCAGACGGACAGTGATAAAATACACTACCCTTTCCCAGAGTTAGGTTTATAAATCATAACAGACTCTTATTAGAAAAGATAACATTATATGGGTTTACGTTTGAACACATAACAGTACCCAGACAGCACATCTTCTAAACAGGAGATAGAAGAAATTGCATATTTTGAACGCAGCCACGTAGCTCCTTTAAATTAGTAATTTTGGGTTCCTTAGGGTTTGCTGACAAATAATATGTAAAACGTTACGCAAATAGTCCAGGAATTAATAAATTATACCCAAAATAAAATATTGGGGGTGCCTGACAGCATAAAATCATTTCTGCTCATAAAATTTTTTTTATAACGTGTTTGAAAAAACCTTACGTTACATAAATAGCCTACCATGTAAACTCCAAATTGATTGGAGCGCAACAAATGAAAGCCTAACCACGATTGGTCGGGCTATAAATACTATCTTGGTTGTTAGGGGAAACGGGAAAAGGTAACATTTTTTTCAAACACTTGTCGAAACGTGGCTCATTGGCCAGTCTCGCTGATATACACACTTGGGAGCGTTAGTTCGAGACCACTAATTCAAATAAGCTTGATAAAGCGACAGTACGTTGAAGCCAGCTCACATTTTTGCTAAAATAAAAGCCTGGAACATAGGCAGAACGGAATTTGTGCCAGTTTGTGCCAGAATTCATTGCTAATCAACGTATCTGTGTTATTTCCATGAAATTGTGGTAAGCTTGAACCATTCAGTATCTTTTAATGAAAAATTGAATGTGAATTGTTGATTTATGCCTGTATATATATGTGTAGTTCAGTGGCAAACGTGAGGTAAAGCCTATAATGCTCCAGCCTGAACAGAGGGTGTCGGAGAGAAGTAAAACGGCATGGAATGGCCAAATAGTACACTGACACCTGGATGATTGACTAGAAAGAAATAATGCTGGAAGTGCAGAGGCGTAGTAACCATTAAGAAGGGTAATACTGGAATAAAGTATTTCAAATGAAGCTGACTGTTGGCCTAACGCTCTGAACGCAATGTTTGTGCTGTATTGTGATCAGTGTAAAAGAGAATATAAATTAGTTATGAAGTAGAAGGTACATCCTTCTTGATTTCAGGGACAGTGGTCTTGATGGTAGTGAGCAGCACCTGGTCATAGCTGTGCTGAATCCAGAGTCGGACAGCATACTCCTTGGTCTTTTTAGCTATCAGTGAGGTGTCTCCTGAGCCCAGAGGAGAATTCGAGCAGAGGAGTCCTTTCCTGCCGCCATCACTAAAGATAAGCAGAGTTGGCCAGCTGAGCTCAACATTATGTCCCCTCATCTAGAAATAACTTTATAAAAATACCATTCAGAGGGGAATTTACTTGTCTTAAAATCAGGAACTGTGAACATCTCCAATACTGATCCCTAAAGACAAACTATTGAAGTCATGATGACAAATACCAACAGAGCTTGAACAAAACAAAACCAGTATTACCTCATTTTACTACTACACAACTGACACACATAGAACATTTGTAATAATATATGTCACTACAATATTCATATTAAATACATTCTGTACATAACTTGTAATTTAAATTGATTGTGATTCCTGATTCCCTTGTAGTTGAATCAGGACACATATTCATTCATGCCAGTAATGAATACATATTGTTATTTGAAAGTTATCAGTGCCTCCTTTAAGATATTCTCATAGAGTGTTATATGTATGTGAGTGTCACAGTGTTGTCAAGAGTAGTGGATTACATTAAATTGTTTATCTGTCTGTTGTTGTGACTTACACTTCTTCATACACATACCCTAGACACATAACGTAGCATCACACTATTCCAGAATAATTCTGACTGAGATAAAGAGATATGTGGTAGCAAGTAAGGTTATCTATAATACACTACTTTTAATAGATATAGATACCTTCACAGCTGATCTCAGTCAGTACACTAAGTCCCCTATAAATATTTATAACATCCCACTTCACCACATATATTGGGGTCTCGCTCTTGGGATTTTGAATCTTTAACTATTAAAAATATTGGGGGTAATTCACTTCAGGGAATATAAGAATTAAAAGGTATCCTTGGGTGGAATTAAATAAGGTTGAGCTCACGGTGCCTGTGTTGTCCATTAGAGATTGAATTGTTGGTTAGACATTGTATAAATTTACATAATAGACAATGGCGGACCTGGCCAAATTTCGATCTGCTGCGGTTCAGACTGCAAAAGAGTTAGGATTAGATGGGCAAGTTATGGTTGCCTATGTCACAACGGAATGTGACAAATTTATTGAACGCGAAGAAAGAAGATTAGAAAAAGAAGCCGAAAGAAGGTTAGAGGCTGAGACTAAGAGGTTGCAAGCTGAGGCTGAGACTAAGAGGTTGCAGATTGAGGCTGAGGCTAAGAAATTGGAGGCAGAAAGAGAAGACAAGAGATTAGCTGCAGAAAGAGAAGAAAGAAAATTAGCTGCAGAAAGGGAAGCAGAAGATAAAAGATTACAAAGGGAACATGAGTTACGACTAAGGGAGTTTGAGTTTCAAGGCCATGCTCCTGAAAATGGTGCCCGTCCCTTTGCCTCTGATGCTACGGTTACTCAAGGAGCCTCAATCTCAGCTATGAATTTTCATTTAGATCATTTTGTTGAGAAAGACGATGATATTGAGAGCTATATAAATAGGTACGAACTATTAGCTACCACGTATGGGTTAGAGAGAGAAAGGTGGAGCTTAAAGTTATCTCAGGGACTTCGTGGGGCAGCTTATGAAGTTTTTGCAAAAATGAGCAGAGGTGATCAGGAAAATTATGACATGCTAAAGCAGGCTCTTTTGTTAAGGTATGAAAAGAATGCAGAATTCTATAGGAAAAAAATTTAGGAATGCTAAACTACTGTCAGGTGAAACCTATCACCAGTTCTCTGCACGAATAGAGACATACTTGGAGAAATGGACTTCTCTGGGGAAAACCCAAGATCTTAAGGAAATGGTCCTTATAGAGCAATTAAGAGAGTCCATGGCTCCAGACCTGAGAAAGTTTCTCATGGAACAAGGTGCAGAGAGGCTGGATGAGTTGCTAAATGTTGCTGAAAGGTATCAAGCAGCTCAAGCAGAGGTAACAGGTAATAAAAAGAAACAGGTGGACAACTTTAGGGCACCACAGAACTTTAATAAATTTGATCCTAGGGATCAAAATAAAGGTAAGCACCAATTTGATAGGCCACGGTATGACAATAAAAATAAATTCCCACAATTCGATGAAAGGAAATATGATGAAAGAAAATCTTTCAACCAAGGAAAAAGGTGGTGTAAAAATTGTCAGATGGACAATCATGACACTGACCGTTGCAGAAGGAAACCTGTGTATATGGCAACCCTTCAGGTCAGGTCGACCTCAAGACAGGAGGAGGATATTATGTTAGATACCACTCCAGAAGAGACGAGGAAGGCACAGGCTGGGGATAAAACACTCAAGCCTTGTTTCAGAAAATTGTCAACTTGTCATACAACTCCAGGCAAGGGAGATTTTTACATGAAAAACAAGTTGATGTATAGGAAGACTGGAGCTAGATCCAATGGTCACGGACAGCTGGTTCTTCCAAAAAGATACAGGACAGAATTAATAAGGAGCCTACATGTGAAACCAGATGGGGACCATGAGAAGATAGGTACCATCATTCAAAAGGTGGCTCACAATTATTATTGGCCCAAAGCAAGATGGGACATTGAAAATTTTGTAGAAAGGTGTAGCATAGCACATGAGGGAACACCCACAAGTGGGAACATGGATCAGGACCTGGACACGCCATGGGGCAAAATCAGGCCTGACAATAAAAAGAAAAATAGATTTGATAAAGTGGACCAAATGGAATGGGAAGCCCCTTTTCACGGACAAGCTTCACTTAACTGTTTTACAATGGCCACTATGCGGAGAGTGCAAAAAGATGTCTTACCCCAGGATAAGCCGACAATCCCTCAATCGGACTTAAACAAACTGGAGGAAGAGGATGTAGAGAGGAAATCTCTCATCAAGAATTTTAAGAGGGGAGAAAGCCCCAAAAGAAAAATTGGTAGCGGTCGTTTTGTGAATGAAAATTCTGGGAAGAAAAATCATCACTATAAAGCTTCGAGTGGAAGAGACCATACCGGTGCATGGACAAATAGGTCCACACAATTAAAGGTCCATATGTAGCTTGTTAAGAACGTGGACTGATGAAAAGGCAGAGGAAAACATTACATCTTCATACCAATATGTGAATGAGCTGACCACTCGGTTGAAAACTGGCTGGAAACTTGCCAATGAAAATTTGAAACAAGCCAGGAAGAAACATGCTGCCTATTATAACAGGAAGGCGAAAGACAGAAATTTGGCTGTGGGAGAGAAGGTACTGCTTCTTTTGCCCGGGAGTCAGAATAAGTTACAAATTGGATGGCAGGGTCCATATACAGTTCTAGAGAAGGTGTCTAGAACAAATTATAAGATAGATAAGAAGGGGAAAGAAAAAAATCTATCATGTGAATCTCCTGAAGAAATATTTGGAAAGAGAACATCAGGAAGAGACACACTTGTTGACCTTGTCCATCGCCATGGAGATGAAAAAGGAACCACTTTCATCATTTGAATATCCATTACACCCCTGTGAGACAGCAGCACAGGTGAAAATCAGTACACATTTAACGAAAACTCAGAAAGAGAGAGTGCAACAGGTTCTAAATAATCATGCAGAGGTGTTAACAGACCGACCAGGGCATACAAACCTATTGGAATATGATATGAAACTCATAGACTCCACACCTGTCTGTATGAAACCATATTCGATTCCGTTTGCTAAGGAAAAAGCTTTGAAGGAAGAGATAGACTATCTATTGAAAGAAGGAATTATTTCGCACAGTGAGTCTTCGTATAGTTCCGGTGTTGTACTCTTAAGGAAGCCCTCTGGAGAACATAGACTCTGTATAGATTACAGGAGACTGAACGCTATTACAGAAGGACAGGTGGATCCATTGCCGGATACAAATCAGCTGTTTGCCAGACTAAATAAAGCTAAATATTTCTCAAAAGTGGATCTGAGTAAAGGATACTATCAGATTCCAGTAAAGCCTGAGGTTAGACCATACCTAGCTTTCAGTACCTCAGAAGGACACTATGAGTTTAATAGATTGCCATTTGGATTGAAGAATGCGCCTAGTGTCTTCTCTAGAATGATGAGAAAATTATTGGATCCTCTGAATAATCCCTGTATAACAAATTTTATGGATGATATCCTTATAGCAACAGAAACATTTGAGGAACACATTGACTCTCTGAACATGCTGTTTGATCGACTTAGGGAGGCAAATTTAACAGCCCGTCCAACCAAATGTTGCGTTGGATGTAAAGAATTGGAATTTTTGGGACACACAGTTTATCAGGGAAACATGACCCCTGACCCAAAGAATTTAGAGAAACTACAAAAAGCCCCGAGACCACAAACCAAGAAGGACGTGAGATCCTTTGTCTCATTATGTGGTTTCTACCAGAAGTATATCAAAAACTTTAATTCCATATGTGCACCTTTAACGGAATTGACACGTAAAGGACTTCCAGATCGCATTACATGGACACCACAATGTGAAATGACTTACCAAGAATTGAAGGAAAAGCTCACAAGTAAACCCATTTTGAAATTACCTGACTTAAGTCAAGAATTCATAGTAAGGACGGATGCAAGTAATATTGGGCTAGGTGCAACTTTACTACAGAAATCAGATGCATTGGATGGGGAATTAAGCCCAGTGGCATATGCTAGCAGAAAGTTGAATAAAGCTGAAATCAACTACTCAACTAGCGAAAAAGAATGTCTTGCAGTAATATGGGCAATAAAGAAATTCAATATTTATCTATATGGGAAGGCATTTAAGTTGCAAACTGACCACAAACCTTTATCGTTTTTAGCACAGGCTAAGCATGAGAACTCTAGGTTACTCCGATGGTCTTTGCTTCTGGCTCCATATAATTTTAGCATTGAATATATATCTGGAAAAACCAATCTGGGAGCGGATTTTTTAAGCCGCCATCCGTGTGATGAGAATCACCGTAAACCCCAGAAATAATAATAATAAATTTCTCTATGTGTATATAGAATAAAGGACTGACATATAATGTCTGTTTTAAGAGGGGAGGTGTCATGGAATATTCTAATCCACATATATAAATTATCAATTAAATATAAAGCCTAATAAATACATATAATAAAGAAAAGAGCAATGGTAAAATGACAGTGCTATCACAAAGAATGTACTCGAAATCCCCCTTGTTTTCTGCTTCGTCTGCAAATTGTAACGCTTTCACGTTGATAGTAAAGCTTACTGTATTATTACCCGCCTTCTTCAATGAAACGTGTGCTGTATTTCTTGGAAAAGCATTGAGACGTACTGCGTAATGACCTAAATTAACCCTAACATTAATTATACTGCGTTACCAAAACGAACGAACAGATGGACTAAAGGGATAAAAAGAGAAGGGAGAGGCAGAAAGCCGAACACTAAACCCGCTTCGCGCGATACACAATTACTACCATCACGCGTGTAAGTCTACATGCACTAATTTTTTTTTCAGACGGACAGTGATAAAATACACTACCCTTTCCCAGAGTTAGGTTTATAAATCATAACAGACTCTTATTAGAAAAGACAACATTATATGGGTTTACGTTTGAACACATAACAGTACCCAGACAGCACATCTTCTAAACAGGAGATAGAAGAAATTGCATATTTTGAACGCAGCCACGTAGCTCCTTTAAATTAGTATTTTTGGGTTCCTTAGGGTTTGCTGACAAATAATATGTAAAACGTTACGCAAATAGTCCAGGAATTAATAAATTATACCCAAAATAAAATATTGGGGGTGCCTGACAGCATAAAATCATTTCTGCTCATAAAATTTTTTTTTATAACGTGTTTGAAAAAACCTTACGTTACATAAATAGCCTACCATGTAAACTCCAAATTGATTGGAGCGCAACAAATGAAAGCCTAACCACGATTGGTCGGGCTATAAATACTATCTTGGTTGTTAGGGGAAACGGGAAAAGGTAACATTTTTTCAAACACTTGTCGAAACGTGGCTCATTGGCCAGTCTCGCTGATATACACACTTGGGAGCGTTAGTTCGAGACCACTAATTCAAATAAGCTTGATAAAGCGACAGTACGTTGAAGCCAGCTCACATTTTTGCTAAAATAAAAGCCTGGAACATAGGCAGAACGGAATTTGTGCCAGTTTGTGCCAGAATTCATTGCTAATCAACGTATCTGTGTTTATTTCCATGAAATTGTGGTAAGCTTGAACCATTCAGTATCTTTTAATGAAAAATTGAATGTGAATTGTTGATTTATGCCTGTATATATATGTGTAGTTCAGTGGCAAACGTGAGGTAAAGCCTATAATGCTCCAGCCTGAACAGAGGGTGTCGGAGAGAAGTAAAACGGCATGGAATGGCCAAATAGTACACTGACACCTGGATGATTGACTAGAAAGAAATAATGCTGGAAGTGCAGAGGCGTAGTAACCATTAAGAAGGGTAATACTGGAATAAAGTATTTCAAATGAAGCTGACTGTTGGCCTAACGCTCTGAACGCAATGTTTGTGCTGTATTGTGATCAGTGTAAAAGAGAATATAAATTAGTTATGAAGTAGAAGGTACATCCTTCTTGATTTCAGGGACAGTGGTCTTGATGGTAGTGAGCAGCACCTGGTCATAGCTTTGCTGAATCCAGAGTCGGACAGCATACTCCTTGGTCTTTTTAGCTATCAGTGAGGTGTCTCCTGAGCCCAGAGGAGAATTCGAGCAGAGGAGTCCTTTCCTGCCGCCATCACTAAAGATAAGCAGAGTTGGCCAGCTGAGCTCAACATTATGTCCCCTCATCTAGAAATAACTTTATAAAAATACCATTCAGAGGGGAATTTACTTGTCTTAAAATCAGGAACTGTGAACATCTCCAATACTGATCCCTAAAGACAAACTATTGAAGTCATGATGACAAATACCAACAGAGCTTGAACAAAACAAAACCAGTATTACCTCATTTTACTACTACACAACTGACACACATAGAACATTTGTAATAATATATGTCACTACAATATTCATATTAAATACATTCTGTACATAACTTGTAATTTAAATTGATTGTGATTCCTGATTCCCTTGTAGTTGAATCAGGACACATATTCATTCATGCCAGTAATGAATACATATTGTTATTTGAAAGTTATCAGTGCCTCCTTTAAGATATTCTCATAGAGTGTTATATGTATGTGAGTGTCACAGTGTTGTCAAGAGTAGTGGATTACATTAAATTGTTTATCTGTCTGTTGTTGTGACTTACACTTCTTCATACACATACCCTAGACACATAACGTAGCATCACACTATTCCAGAATAATTCTGACTGAGATAAAGAGATATGTGGTAGCAAGTAAGGTTATCTATAATACCCTACTTTTAATAGATATAGATACCTTCACAGCTGATCTCAGTCAGTACACTAAGTCCCCTATAAATATTTATAACATCCCACTTCACCACAATTACACATAAACGTATACAAAAATATCTACGCATATTGCGTTATGCGTCATTCACACTTGTTATACAATCATAGACATATGCGAAACATGCTCATATTTACGTCCTATAGGCTATGCTGTTAGAGTGTTTTCATCTCGCAGTACAGTTACCTGCTTCTGGAATCAAAATCTGGTAGCGCCTCGTTTCAATCTACCCAGCTGTAAATGGGCGCCCGACTTCTGATTCTGCTCTTGAGTTAGGGAAAGCAAAGGCAGCGAGGAAGGAAATTGATCACCCCGCCTCATAGAAAAGCTGGACCTAGTATGGTGACGTCTCTAACACTTCATTTCCCTGCGTCAGTATCTGCTATGAGACTACATTCATATTTTATATACAAATAAATATTCACACGCGCACACACAAAGATATAAAAATAAGCCTTACTAATTGTATTACTCATCTCTACCTAATTGTCTATGTTCTTACTACATAATTCCAAGTGATGTTCTTGTTATGTTCCTGTGTTGTTATTGTGAAGTTCTTGTGTTGTTCTTGTGATGATCTTGTGATGTTCCTGTGTTGTTCTTGTGAAGTTCTTGTGTTGTTCTTGTGATGATCTTGTGATGTTTCTGTGCTGTTCTTGTGTTGTTCTGTGATGTTCTTGTGTTGTTCTGTGATGTTCTTGTGTTATTCTGTGATGTTCTTGTCTATTTATGTGATGTTCTTGTGTTGTTCTTATGTTGTTATGTGATGTTCTTGTGGCCAGCTTTCATATAGTGGACACACTAGGTCGCAGTCCATTTTACGGGGTAGTGTTCTCATGTGTCCTTCTTAACTCTCTTTCCTTTCCCTGACGAAGGTCTTGTGGCCGCAACGTTGGCTATTTTCTTTATCTTTTGTCCCAGTAAGACGAATCACCTATTTCCAATCTTTCTTCCCATATCCATCTACCCTATTCCACGTCTTACAGAAGTTGCCATAATTTTCCTCTGCATAATTCCAAGAATGATGTAGGTACGGGTAAAGGTAACCCTATTGCAGATACTTGGGGAGTGAAGTGTTAGAGATTTCACTATACTAGACCCAGCTTCGAAAGGTGGGGTGACTACTTCCCTTCCTCGCTTCCTTTACCTTCGCTAACTCAAGAGCAGAGTAACACATTTCAGAAAGATTGTTCCATTCTCAATTTGACGAGGAGCAGAAGCCTACCCGTCCCGTGCCATCCTTTATGATCTTTCTATGTCTTCTTTATTCGCTTAACTTGTTTTCTTTACTTTTCTACTGATAAGGGCAGCCGGTCCCACGCCAAACCCTCTAGTTTCCCTCAGCCTGGTATGTTAAAGTGTTTTAGTATTCTTCGCAACTATTCTCAGCCCTGGTAACACACGGTCCAAGCTGTTAAAAAAAAAAAAAAACAAGAGAGGTACATACATCACTTTATATCAGAGTTGTGGAGTCGGCCTAACAATTCTCCGACTCCTGAAATTTTAGAAGTTCGACTCCCGACTTCGACTACAGTTTTTTTAATTATTATTTATTGTTGCATATAATTCGGAGTCGAAGTCCGGACAGTTTTACCGACTCCACTAAAAACGACTGACTCCACAACTCCAACTCCACTGAATACGATCGACTCCACAGCCCTGCTTTCTATTCACAACTTCAACAAACTGCGCATTCAAACATTACACGGTTTACGGTATGTATTCACTCCATAAAACACGACCTTTGCATTCCGGGGCGCTCTGTTTTTATCCCATATACTTTGAATTACGAGAGAGTTTTTTTAAAATCCTGTTTTCAGATCTCAAACGTGGAAGGTAGAAATCACGAGTGCATAGATAAGTAATTATATTACGTTCGTACCAGAGCATCTACGGGCCTCATGCTCGCGCACTCACGTTTACCTCGAATTATAAAATAGAAGGTTAAGAAACCTAGAGAAAAAAAAGATGAGTAAAAGAAAGCTAGGGGTGACAGGGGTGCGCGTGCGCGCACGCACGCACACACACGTACACACACAAAGTGCAGGAAAAAATAAAAATATCGCAAAGGTATAACAAGAAATTGTTTATTGAAGATTTTGTTGTTTAACTTTTTTTTTTTTACAGGAAGGGGGAAACCGGCCCCATGCCCAACCTTCCTTAGTCGCTTTCTACGACATGCATGGTAGGAAACATTGTTACTATTCTTTGCTCCCCTTTCGCCCCCCCCCCCCCCCCACCCTAAAACAGGGGAACTGATAACAAGAATCAGACAAGTGCCAGGGGAACAAGAATGAGAAGAAGACGCTGGTAATGGATACGACACAATTTCAGGAAACCTGTGGATAGCATTACAAAGCAGTCCTTGTTCTGGAAACACCCCCCCCCCCCCCCCCCCCCCCCCCCCCCCAGAATAAGAGAGGCACAGGTAGACCAAGATCACATGGAGACGAGAACTGGAGACAAAAGTGAAAATGGTGATGAAAATATGGAACGAGCTTGAGCAGATGTCACGTGACAGGAGGACTTGGCTGTGTTTGTTGAAGGACTTTGCCCCTGGGGGAGTTCAAGGATACTGATGATTGACTGATAATAAGAAAATAGTGGCGTCATAAACCACTAGATACGCTGATAGCTTCGCAGCAGCAAGTCCTCACCTTTCGCACCATCAATATGTATGAATACACAAATAAATAAGTTGAGGAATGTGAGTTGTAAATACAGGTAAACTCGCAAGACAGAAAGAAGGAAGAGACCAGAAAAATAGTAATAAAAGCCACAGGCTAACCGTGAAATCGAACCAGGGACCACCCAAATGGCGCCCTCGCCTTGCTGTCAGGGTGAATCGTGAAAAGACCCACAGCCAATGTTGGACCACCCAAATGGCGCCCTCGCCTTGCTGTCAGGGTGAATCGTGAAAAGACCCACAGCCAATGTTGGACCACCCAAATGGCGCCCTCGCCTTGCTGTCAGAGTGAATCGTGAAAAGACCCACAGCCAATGTGCTAAATAACCCGTATGAAGCATATAACCCATAAATTACAGTGATCCCAGTAGCACGTCACAAAATGTCCACCGAATGGTACGCCACCAGCGATTTAGCTTAGTAGTCGAAAGGTGTTCCGTTTTTTTTTTTTTTTTTTTTTTTTGGTGTGAAAACATTAAAGCTACGTTTTTAATATCATTCCTAAAGGGAATGTTTAAATACAATTTAAAAAAAAATATAAAAGAAGAGGTATATTAGTTTTGAATTAAAATTCGTATGGTTTCGTGTTCCCTTGACATTTCAGAACATCGTTTTTGAATGGCTACAGATCCATGTTGGCTTCCAATCCAAATGCTCTGAGGATACGCTTTATGAAAGTTGCTTTGAATGCTGGAAATTCAAGGAACATGTTACGAGAGAGACCAGAGTGTTCCAGTTTTGTGTGGAGAGATAACAAATATTTCTGCTTCACCGTCGGTCAATATTTAATTAAAGTTCAGCTTATGCTCTCTACTTATACAAAACACAGTTTTAAAAAAAAGAGTTTATAATTCCCTTATTTACACATTGTACGATCTTTACCCCTATAAGGAAGTAGGAAATATGCACAAGAAGAAGAAAAAGAGGGTACAGGAAGAATTAGAGCAACCACTAAACGGGAAATAGGAAGAAATTTCCACTACACAGTAACGACAACACTTCTCTAGCTACTTCCATTTCTGGGTCATTTCATTTTTAATAATTTTAAAGGAAAAAAAAAATTAATGTCAAGCTCCAATCTACCAAGTTGTAAATGGGTGCCTGACTCTGCTTTTGAGTTAGGGGAGAAAAAGGCAGCGAGGAAGGAAACAAGTCACCAGATCTCATAAAGATGAGACCTTGTATGGAGAACTCTCTAACAAGTGACTGCCCTACGACAATCTCTGTTATGGGACTATTTTTACCTTTACCTCTGGGTACTGTATAATATAAATGAAAATTGGGTGAAATGGCAGTTTAGTGTTGAAGATTCTGATTTGTATGTTGCACTATTTTTCCATTGATCTCCAAATACTTCGCAGTGCTATAACGTTCCTCATACCTTGTGTATTCTCATTTTGTTATCACGGTTTGTCCTTCTAACATTGTCTATTCTAACGTCTAGATACATGAATATCTTATAGGAGTGTTTCTTTCTTCAAGTGCAATATAATTATATTTACCTTCATTTATTCTCATATTTGTATTTGTGTCTTGCATCTGGTGACAGTATGGGTCAGAAGAGCCTTGTCACCGAGAAAATCTAGAATCGTCAAAATACTTACTTGGTGTCCAGAGAAGTCAATTTCTACTGGCTGGTGTCAATGTTTTCATAACCTGATCCAACGGGAATTCGGCATCAAACGTAAGACTAGCGAGGATGGACCTATGGGAGGATGCATCCGTGTACAGAACCAACGCGCAACAGGAACAATCAGCATTGATACCCTTCGACATTTACCGAGGGATACTGAGCATGTATGTGTTTGCCCGATGTGCAATGATATGGATTCTGAATAGGTGTGAAAAAAAATCGAAAAAAGGTAATTCGTCTTACGAGGACAAAAGACAAAGAAAATAGCCAACGTTACGACCACAAGGCCTTCGTCAGGGAAAGGAAAGAAAGTAAAGGCTAGATAGGACACATAAGAACCTAAATAAATATAAAAATTAATATAAAAATTAAACCATGGTACTTCCCTGAAGGAAACTTCCCGCAAATGAACTGGCGTGCCCGGATTCTGAACAACAATAACCTAATATATAGCCGGTAAGAAGAGAAATGGCGAGAACCGGTATCCCTACCGAACTCTAGTTTCTTATTTCACATGGATCTGACAGGTTCTGACAGTTGCCGATCACGAAGACCTCTCTATATGTCAGTTCAAAAAGTTTTCTTTACTCAGTTAATAATCTTCAGGGGCACTATAATGCTTTATCAGTTTCCAAAAGTGGCCACTATGGCAAATATTAAAACACAAAAAAAAAACTGGACCAGCCAAGATGGCCGCAGTCACACATGACTGCACGCGATCTAAACATTCTATTTACATACACAATGCAGAATAGCATAAACAAACATTGTTATCTATGCAGATATAATAACCGCAATAGCACAAAGAGCATGTATTATTAACCGATTACTGTTGCTACTGCACGCGCGTGTGTGTAAAACGTTACCGATTACTGTTGCTACTGCACGCGCGTGTGTGTAAACCAACGGTTCTCAACTATTTTGTTCTATCCCCCTACCCACCCACCCCCCTACCCCCCCCTCCTTGGTCTTTAGTAAACATCTCCGGTATCCCGTGTTCAAGATGAGGGGAAATAAATTCCAAAGTTTACCATGTGTCAGTACTTAAGAAAATAAATAGACATAATATTAAATTTTTGCATACAGCGAACTTTATTCGTATAAAACAATTTGTTTAGTCGCATAACACTGTTAAATATTCATCTCAACATAGTCAATTAAAGTAGTGAGACCCTTGATTGTTTCTCGTCAGCCAGCAGTGTTATTCTTGATATGGTTTTTGACGGATATCCGCATATCATGTTCAGCCTCCGGTTTTTTTCTTGTTTGGGAATTGACTGAGAACAGAATTCGCCGTACTCACTCTAATCCACGACTTTTTTTTTTTTTTTTTTTTCTCACTAACACATCTACTTTTGAAGTATTTCAATATGATAATACAGTGCAGACCTGATAAGGAGAACTCACCAGGGACCCAAGAAATAGTTCTTATCAGAAATTCCTCTTATCAGATAAGAGTTCAAGCATATGGTAATGCATTTGCAACGTACAATGCAATAATGAATTAGCGTTGAATACGACAGATGTATGACACAGAAAATATGTAAATCACCAAAAGTGTTAATGTACAACGTTGGCACAGATATCTAGATAATAACAGCACTTTTTACACTTTGAAAAGAAAAAGCTGCAATTTTCCTCTGTATCTTAGTACCCGTACTTGAATGAATAAAAATGTCTTTCCATGACATCCTTAAATTCAAAGAAATTATAAATTAAATCATCTTGGCATCCAGCCTGCATTATATACATGTTAGTTTTATCCATGCAATTTGAAACTTCCAACTGTGAAATAGTTTGTACCGTTAACCCACAGTCATCATTATCTCTAGAATTTGTAAACTCTTAAATGATAAAGCACTCTTAAATGAAAAAGTCTGTAATTTTCCTCTGTGCCTTGGTACCTGAGTTAAATAAAAATGTCTTTCCATGGTCTCTTTAAATCCGAAAGAAATAAGAGAAATTAAATCATCTTTGGTATCCAGCCTGCATTATATGCATGTTAATTTTATTATCCTATGCAATTTGAAACTTCCATTTGTGAAACAGTTTGCACTGGCAACCCACAGTCATCATCATCAATTCCATCTAGGTCAGGACTGGAAAGGACAGAAGATGAAACTGTTGGCAGACACATCCCTAGAATATCAGCACTGGCAAGGCTAGCACTACATGTAGTAACAATATCTTTGTCAATGTTGACAAAATCTTCTGCTGAAATGTTCAGTTCCTGATATAGTCGATGAAGCAAAGTTTCCACAGAAGTTTCAATTATAATACTGCCATTACGAGTATTTGATACAACCGTGTTTTCATCATCTGTATCATCTCCAACTTTAAAGCCTGCTTTTCGAAAACACTTTACCCCATGCAGATTTCAACATAACAATAGCGTCCAGAAGGGTTATCTTGAAGTCTTAAGCAACCAAGTCTGCATTAATGTGACCTACAAGTTTGGACAACATTGCTGACCTATAATGAACCTTCAGATTTTGAATAATACCTTGGTCACAAGGCTGAAGTTTGGATGTCGTATTTGGTGGTAAAAATAAGTTCTGTTGCTTTTAGATTTTGAACATTTAGGTGGGCTGAACAGTTGTCAAGCACCAAAAGAACTTTGCGATGTTGACGTTCCATAGAATGATCAAATGCATGTAGCCACTTGGTGAAAAATGTCTGATATCATCCAGGCTTTTGGAATTAGCTGCATAATCAACACACAATTTTTTCAAACCGTTAAAAAAACAGCGTGGATTTTTGAATTTACCGATTACAAGTAATGGTAATTTTCTTTCTGAACCGTCCTATATTTGTACACACAACAGCTGTGTGATTCTTTCTTTTGATTTTTTCCCCCTATGACACTTTTCATTTCTGAAGGAAAAAGTCTTGTCAGGCAGCAATCATCTCAAAACAATCCAGTTTCATCAGCATTAAACACATCAGCGGGAATTATACCTACTCATGGCTGGTTTTAGCACCTCCTCCGTCCATGACTCGTTAGTCGTTTCATTCACAGAATGCCTTTCCCCACACAAGCTTTGTAAGTAATGTTGTGCCGTTTTTTAAACGACCCAACCAGCCAGGACTACATTTCACAGCAACAGTCCGACCTTCCAGAAGTGGCTAACTCTTCTGCCTTTGCAGTTAATATAGGTCCATTTACAGGAACATTTGCTGATCTCGCCATGGTGAACCATTTTAGGAGTGCCGTGTCAACAACATCACACGCCGCTTTTCGGTTCTTCATTCTGTGACAATGAACTTGTCCACGATAAAACATTTTTCTGTACCGATCCTTATTTTTTATGATTCCTGAAAGCGTTGATTTTGGAATGTCGAATTCCTTTGCAATTTCCATTTTCTTTTTGCCACTATTTTCCACTTCTTGTAATAGCTCAATCTTTCTT
This sequence comes from Oreohelix idahoensis, assembly GCA_024509875.1. Classification (NCBI taxonomy): domain Eukaryota; kingdom Metazoa; phylum Mollusca; class Gastropoda; order Stylommatophora; family Oreohelicidae; genus Oreohelix; species Oreohelix idahoensis. Next base: position 468,061 of record JAMPIV010023006.1, on the reverse strand, counting down.
TTCAAAGATATGGATTTTAAACTTTTCCAGCCACCATTTTTAGAGGCGGGGAAATAACTCAAATTGTAACATCGACGAAGCGCAATTTCCGAAAATAGCCGAAAAGTTGTACAAATGTCCAGGTACTGTATTTGAAAAAAGTTCGTCTTAAGCAGATCAAATTATATAGTCGGGACACGTTTAATCGTTCGGCATATCCGAAAATTCGTGATAAACGGATTCCGCTTAACCGGACATTTTTTACAAAGACAAAGAAGAAAAATTGCCGGGGATAAACAAATTGTTCTTCACAACAGAAATTCGCCACATCCGAGATCGCCTTAAGCGGTCTGCACTGTATATAGTTATTTACCAAATACAAGCTTGTAACCCCTTTACAAGATTGTCGTAACCCTTGCGGGTACGCGCACCCGAGGCTGGAAACCGCCGGCACATACGAAATATTCCGGGAAACAATGGCTGTGTACAGCAGAAACATCATACATTTTATTACTGACCACGGAACATAGTTGACGTGGGACAATAATTCTCAAAGTGAAGGCCGCAGGCCACAAATGAGCCCAAAGTGTTTTCTGCATGGGTTCGAGATAAGATTCACGCAAAACCTGGAAGATCCAGAGGTTCTTAAGTTATTTGTTTTGTGTGTGATTTTTTTTTATTTATTAATGGCGGTAAATTTTATAAACTAGTTGTTGTTGTTGTTGTTGTTGTTTAACTAGGGCTGCTGAGCTTCTCGCTCTTTGGCAGCCAATACCAAGTTGAAGACTCCTTGGCACTATCTACACTGTAGATCTAGGTTTTTCCTGTACCTGGGCACGTCCATAACATCGGAAGGAAGGTGCATCTCAGAGGTGTAAAGGAGAATAGCCCTGGCAAAAGCAGCATTCTATAAAATAAAAAATATTTTATGCAGCAACTCTTTGTCAATAGAAGAAAGAATGTGAGTTGTTCAGTGTTTATCACATAATTATTGGATCGATCTCTTCTCCACTCCGGCAGTATTCAGTTACATTTATTGTGAGTAGTGATTACGTGCCATTTCCGTGGTCTGCACTTTTCTTTTTCTGCTGTCAAGCAGATATTTGGTATTTTCTTATCAATTTTACGCTCCCTTCAGTGACAATTCGTCATGTTTGCTTTACGCTTCTCGGCTTTGCTAAGATTAGGCACTGGTAAAAACCCAGATGGGCCGGTCAGCGACCGAGCGTTGGATTTACCTAAGGCATGCCGGGCGATAAATTACCAGTCTGTGGACAGATTACATACACGCACTTGACAGTCGGAATGTTGTAATAGTTCCGGGCAGATGTAAGAAGTTGTATGTAATTATTGACGAGAATAGTACGGAAATCTCACTTCCATATTTGGAAGACATGACCTTTGCATTAATCCACAGAAATTTCCTAGTGGAAATATTTTCAATTACCGCACCAAAACACACAGGTTTTGAAACTATTGGCCGGCTTTCAAGATGTAGGAATAGCCACATTTCTTATTGGGGGCCTGGTCTAATAGTAAACAACACGTGCCAGGAACGAAAGGGGCAATATAACCTGACACTTTAGTCAGTTGAAAGCACTGTGAAAATTCACCTCGCGCCAAGAAGACAACCAGACCTTGCCAGAGTTAAGAATAGTACCAGACCGGACCTTGTTGGAGCATACTGAGGACTTAGAGCCCAGGAAAACGTTACCATTTTAACACGGAAAACCGGAATCTGAGGAAACTATAACACCAAGTTAAAAGTGGGAAATTATTGCTAAAATAACAACACCCCAGACCACGTGTAAGAGGCATCGTCAAGCTGCATTAAACTATTTCCCTGAGCCAGCAGCCCGTGAGCCTAAAGATTGGCGTAAGTTGTACATTTTAAATTATATATTTTGCATTATTAACATGTTAACTAATATGTATATAGTGACGTGAATATTACTATGTGAAAATTGCTAGTGGATGTCCAAGTCATTTGAGGCTGGCAACCTCAGCATATAGAATGATGATTTCATGAATCACCACTGCCAGGGCTGGTGACTGCTTTATTGCAAGTTCTTAGAGAACTAAAAGCAGAGATAGTCCCCAAGTTCCATAGGGAGCAGGGAGTGTATGATGAAAGAAAGATGTACATAATCTATATTATTAACATTTTCAACCAGTGTAGATGTAAATGTAAACATATTCAATCTATAATGTTAACATTTTCAAACATGGTAGATGTAAAGGAAAACATATTAAATTTATATTATTAACCTTTCCAACCAATGCATAATGTAAAGTTAAATATACATCTATTCATATTAACTGTAATGAATGATTTTCCACTCAATTAGATTAAAATTAATTCTCAGCGAGGGTAAAAGTTCTGAGGTAGATGGGATGGTGAAATGAAAAGAGGGGGGGCACAGAAGTATGTGTTGGGAAACTCAATACATAGAGGGTATTTGTTTCTCTTCTTTTGTAACACTAGTTGGTGGTACCAGTTGAGGGTACTATCTCTGGAACAAGTGAGGGTATAAGTGGCCTGAAGTCGACGCTAGACACCATCATCAGACGGGTCTTAGAGATGCGGGACCAACTTCGTAGACACTCCTTGACGCTTCTGGGAACGTGTTACGTCCTACAACATTGACCAGGAATGTGAGTGATCCAGTCCTCCATCTGCAAAGACTCAAACATCAGCTGGAGCAGAGACCTCATTGGCAGCTAGGTAGTCAAATAAAAGCTGCCAAGTGACCTCTTATATAAACATCCATAACATCATTGATGATGAGCATTTTTTTTTTTTTGGTTAATCACCATCCTGGTGAGAATCACTTATCACAAGTGATTAGCGGCATGAAACATCGCCATCAATATTTTTAAAGAATCGCTCTCAGGGGGCAACCATACAACGCATGTATTTACTCCAACATAGCTACAAGGCTAAATACACAAATAATTGAATAATTATTCAATTTTTATAACTGTTAAAACATTATTGATTATTAAATTTGTTACTTGTATAAAGACAAATCTAAAGTTGATTTAATCACTTTGAATGTACTACATCCGTATGCCTCGGAAAATTTCTTAAACACACGTAAACAGAGCTAAATAATAATAAGAGAAAATTCGCTGAATTAACTCAGCTGGGGGCTTGAACGAGCTAAAGAATTATAAGATAACACTATCCTTCACAAAAGTTGACGGCAGATACTAGAGTTAACGTGCTCAGCCAATACAGCATTGTTCTCGTTTCTCTTAATATATCATGAATTCTACCTGGAACTAGAAGCATCATTATCCTTCTATCTACAACTATAGCAAGAATAATCTTGTGCAAAGGTAGACACCTTTGAAGACCCACATCAGTCACTCTTCATTTTTAGCCACTGTTGGACCACTACTGCAGAGCTAAGGGGAGGCAACTCGTGACAGTGTTGTATAGAACAATCCTGTCACACGGAAGTGAGTCATGGACAATTAGAAAATAAGTAGAGAAAAGCACTAGAGGCCTCAGAGATGTGGTTTCACAGAAGAATGTTAAAAATACTATGAGCAGCTAAAAAGTGTAACGAGGATGTCACAAAAGAGGCTACTGTGCGAAGGAAACTTACTCTTCATGTGAGAAGGAAGCAGTTAACTTTTTATAAGAAAAAATAAGCTGGAAAAAATCGTTAACAACAAGAAATATTGACGAGAAAAAAGAGAGAGCGACAAAGAGAGAAGATAGTGGACTGTTCGGACATCATGGCATGACAGAAAATCAACAACAGAATTGATAATCAACACTGGAGGCTGAAAGTTGTGGAGAATCGTAATAGCCCTCCCACAAAGTACGGTACTTGAAAAAGAAGGAGAGGAAGAAAATAAAAATAAGAAGAATTATTTCGAGACGCAGAACTAACAATTAACATTACTGGTACTATGTTTAGCGGCAAGAAGAAGAAACATTTCGCGGTCACAACAAACACCTATTAGTATCTCACGACACATAGTTTGAGAACCCTTGCATTAGCGCCGATTTTTTTTGTCCCCACTAGCAAAAAGGTATATTTTGGTGGAGGTTTGTCCCAACTGTTGAAAAATTTTGAGAACCGGTGGATAATGGGAAATATGCAATTTCCAATGAACATCGACTGTGGAACGTGGCGATGGGGCATTCATTTATCACCCTTCAATTCACCAAGTAGCATTGGCGCCTTCAACAAACTTCTGTCAAGTCTTCACGTCTGGTGTCATCAGCTCAAAGTCTTTCCGTGTCTGTACTGGTAATTGTCATCCCTTTCATGTCCGTCTCCAGATCTCTTCTCCGTGTGTGTCTTTGGTCTTCCACTACATCTCTTACCCTGGGGGATTCCAGAACAAGGACTGCCTGGTAATGCTAGCAACAGGATTCCCCCCTATTTGTGTCACATCCATCTCCACAGAGTCTTCTTGTCCTGCCTTGTTCCACTGGTGCTTGTCTGGTTCTTGTCACTAGTTCCACATTAGTAATCTTGTCATACCACTTCAATCCTTCTATTTTAGTGAAAAAAAAGGGGGGGGGGCATACGTAGGCTAAAATGTTGATTGAAACCCGCCACTCACCCCCCCCCCCCCCCCCCCCCCCCAAAAAAAAAAAAATCAAACAAACACAAACAATGTACGCGTAACGCACTATCGTGCATAATTAGAGAAGCGACAATTGAAAGAACTTCAAATAGATTCAGGATGCGGTAATTTTAGGAGTAACGGAACTCAAAGGGTCAGAAAAATAAGGGTTAACGTAAAAGAGCAAAATTAAGGTAGAAAATGGAAGCATTCTGATTATACGCCCTTTGTTCTTTGTCCAGCTGGCTAGACATCAGGGGGGATGGGGGGATAAACAGAAATTAAACTCTATCTAATGATGAAGTTGAAAAAACGATGAGCATGTGTACTGAATGAACCAAAACCCTTTAGGTGCCAAAGGAGCACAGGCCTTTGACAAACACATGCCAAGTCATCCTGTCACGTGGGCATCAACTCAAGGATTTCCACGTCGTCCTAATTAATTTTCATTTCTGACTCCAGCTCTCTTCTCCATGTGTACTTCTGTTTACCTCTGCTTCTCTTACCATGGGGGATTCTAAGAGAAGGACAGCCTTGTAATGCTATCAACAGGTTTTCCCCTCAATGTGTTGTCCAACCCCTCGCCAGCGTCTTCTTCTCATGTTTGGTTCCTCTGCTGTTTGTCTGGTTCTTGTCATCAGTTCTACGTTGGTGACCTCGTCGTACCATTTCAAACTTTTTATAGAAGTCCTGTCTGGGAGCCGCGCTGGTGTAATGGTTACCACATTGCGCTGGTGATCAGGTGTTTAAGGTTCAAACCTGGGCGTGAGCATTTGAAGCAGTGTCATCGACATGGATTTTGACTGAATAACCTGAACGGCTCCTGAGATAAACCCTCTGTGGATGGGAAGGAGCGAAGCTCCTGACCGGGTTGGAAGGAAAATCCCCAGGCTCCCCAGCCTTGCAATGACATGTCATTGGGCTGAAGGGCTGAAAGCCCAAGTGCAGCTGGTTAAGAAAAAAAAAATTTAAAAAATAGAAGTACTGTACTGGATCACACGAAGAAAAAAAGCCAATGTTTCGACAAATGAGGTTTTTGTCTGGTCATGGCTATAAAAACACAATGTTTAGCAAGCAATCAGTAAAGCTTTGTGGCGAACTTTATGTCATTATAGTACATCAAAGATATACAACAATAGGTTTAAAATAATAATAATACTAAAAAAAAAAAAAACTAAAGCCTTTTCGATTGTGCAATTAGACCTGTTCTCTTGCATGCAGCAAAACCATGGACATTGGACATGTGAAAATATAAAACACCCTCATAAAATGTGCAGCCAAGCTTTCAGAAGAATAACGGGACAATGTTGAAATGACAGTAATAGGCACAGACATCCAGGAATATACTGTGTAATAATAAGGGACATAACTAAACTGAAGGAAGAAATTGGAGGTGGACTGGTCACTTACTGCACATTGAAAAAGGTAACCATCCTGGACTAAGAGCGCAATTACACACAAAAACAAAATAAAAACAACAACAAAAAAGGCAGGGAGAGAGAGGGGCAGACCCTAGGGTAAATGAAAAGGTCGTCCAATAACAGATACTCCGTAGGGAGTGAAGTGTTACAGACGTAATTATACTAGGTCCAGCTTTATGAGCTAGAGTGACCGGTTCACTTCCTCCCTGCCTTTGCCTTCCCTTGCACAAGAGCAAAATCAGGTACCTTAAAGCTGGATAGACTGGAGCAAGTTTATACCAAGTTTCGAGCCCGGAAACCGGTAATCTTGCCGTGAGAGGCAAACGTTCTATCCGTTCTGGCAACCGGGCCCTTGGTTAATGGAGATTGATATCTGAGCCAGAACAGAATAAAAATAGACAGACATACATACAAACAAATATATACGTTTCGACAAACTAAACAAATGAATGGTGTTTCACCAAATCAAGTAAAACATGACGTTCTGACAAACCAAACACACGTGCGACGTTTAACCACACCAAGCAAAAGATAAAACTTTCTGACAAACAAATAGTCTGTGACGTTTCACCAAACCAAGTAAAATATGACGTTTTGACAAACCAAATCAAGTAAAACATATGACGTTCTGACAAAGCAAACATATTTGTGACGTTTCATCAAACCAAGTAGAACATGACGTTTTGAAACACCAAACCTGTGACGATTCCCCAAATCAAGTAAAACATGACGTTCTGACAAACCAAACAAATGTGTGACGTTTTATCAAACCACACAACTTTCTGACAAAACAAATAAATATGTGACGTTTCACCAAACCAAGTAAAACGTTGCGATTTCACAAACCAAACAAATGTCTGACGTTTTTCCAAACGAAGTAAAACATGGCAATTTTGACAAAACGAAACAAATACAAAAATAAGCACGGTGCACCGAAACGAACCTGGGCTGTTACCATGCCTCGACTTCATATCACGCCTAGATTTAAAACACGTCCTAACATATTTTTTTAGCACTATCTTTGCCAACCAGCCTCTCATGCTCTTAAGTGGTACACACCGTACTATGGTACGGTTAACAAAATAAAAAAATAAAAAACCCCCACTGCTGTGACCCAGTTACAAATCCATCGCCGTTTCTCTAGACCTGGTTTTGTACATACCACTTATTATTAAAGTAGGGACGGAAAGGGCCCAATGGAGTATGGGAGAGGAGTATAGTGATCGTGTTAGTTGTGACAGCCGGGCAAATGTACAGAATATATGTGTTCTTTTGTTAGCTGTGGCATGAATACGGGGTTGGTACAGTATCTGGAGAGCCGCGTTAGCGCAGTGTTTAGTGCACTGGCTTGCTAGCTCGGTGGTCCGTGGTTCGATCCGAGGTGGGATTTTTTAGACCGCAAACGGCTCCGGTGGTCGACCCAGCCTCATGAACTGGATACCAGAGGTTAAAGGCGGCCGGGACCTTGCTGACCACATCAGCCCAAGTGTGCCGTATGGTCAAGAAAATATGAGCCTAACACTATATTCCCAATATGTCTTAATGGGCGTGTAGGGGGATCCTTTATCATTTTTATATCATCAGAGCTTAAGTGGGACAAACAGATTTTGATTTGAGCGTTGTGAAACAACTGGGCTGAAACGTCCACGCCTTTCGGTCCGGCAGATCCAATTTCAGCAAGAAGTCGGAGCATAAGAAACCATCCAATTTAAACTGGTTAAGGTACTACCATAGCATATACTGCCGTAGGGGAGTGAAGTGTGACAGACTTCACTATACTAGGTCCAGCTTTGAGAGGTTATACTAGGTCCAGCTTTGGGAGGTGGTGGGGTGACCAGATCCCTTTCTCGCTACCATTTGCTTTCCCTAAGTCAAATGTAGAGCTCACTGGAAGTACATTCTATTCAATGTATGTACAGGTATACCTCGCTTTACTGCGCTTCGCTTTATTGTGCTTCGCAGATATTCCGTTTTTTTTTCAAATTATTCATATTTATTTATTAGAGCCTGCCTTCTTCTTCCGATAGATTTTGGCTCTCTAGCAGCAAAAAGATTACGATTCGCGCTGAAGGCTGAGATGATGGAGATTAGCATTTTTTGTAGCAATAAATTATTTTTAATTTTACAGTACGTTGTTTTTTTTTTTTTTTTTAGACCTAGCGCTATTGCGCACTTAATCGACATGTGTAAACATGATTTTTTTAGACCTAGCGCTATTGCGCACTTAATCGACATAGTGTAAACATGATTTTTTAGACCTAGCGCTATTGCGCACTTAATCGACATGTGTAAACATGATTTTTTTAGACCTAGCGCTATTGCGCACTTAATAACATTATTTGATTTTTTTTAGACCTAGCGCTACGCACTTAAATCGACATAGTGTAAACATGATTTTTTTTATTGCGCACTTAGACATAGTGTAAACATGATTTTTTAGACCCAGCGCTATTGCGCACTTAATCGACATAGTGTAAACATGATTTTTTAGACCTAGCGCTATTGCGCACTTAATCGACATAGTGTAAACATGATTTTTTAGACCTAGCGCTATTGCGCACTTAATCGACATAGTGTAAACATGATTTTTTAGACCTAGCGCTATTGCGCACTTAATCGACATAGTGTAAACATGATTTTTTAGACCCAGCGCTATTGCGCACTTAATCGACATAGTGTAAACATGATTTTTTAGACCCAGCGCTATTGCGCACTTAATCGACATAGTGTAAACATGATTTTAGGCTTTTATTTGCACTGGAAAGCAAAAAAAAAAAAAAAAAAAAATGAAAAATAAAAATGGGTGTGACCCGCTTTATTGCGATATTCGCTTTATTGAGGTGATCTGGAACCGAACCCGCAATATCTCCGAGACATACCTGTATGTAATTATGCATGTAAGCATTCAAGCATTCAATTGAAGCTTAGCACTTTTATACATACATGCATTTATATACAGTGGAGACGCATTCTACACAATGTGTGTTTAAATACAACTACATAAGCATGAATTAATGTATGTGCATTATGTATGCATGTATGAGTTTGTATATGGTTGTGTGCATGAATTATGTATTAAGTAATATAGCATCCAATTCGCTAAGCAGCTAGACCGCTTTCCTTTCGCTTGCACGTTTATCGGGGTCTGGGATCGAAACCTGGTAGCATCATGCCCCAGCCTATCCAGCTGGTAATGGGTGCCTGACTTTGCTCGTGAGTTATGGAAGTCAAAGGTAGCGGGTAAGGGAACTAATCACCCCCATCTATAAAGAAAAAGCCGGCGATGTCTCTAATATGGTGACGTTTATAACACTTCACTTCTCTACGCTCGTTTCTGCTATGGAACTACAATTACTTTATTTTATATACGCCTTTACCTGTGTGTGTGTGTATATATATATATATTTTTTTTTTTTTTTGCGTGTATGTGTGCATGCAAGAAGTCATGCACGTATGTATCACTGTATGTCTCAATACATGTATTATTTTACGTATAGATGTAAATACAACTTTCCTCAGTTTTTCAAGCAAAATTCCTCTAAATATCGCAGGGAAATGCTAAATACAAGATGAACTAAAAATCCCAATTAATTAAAAATTGAGTAACAGCTCAGGCTTGGGGCTGCTGGTTTTTCTATGCTACAGTAACCCCTTATGTGCAAAGTGTCCAGAAAAACAATTAGACACTTTTTAATGGACTGCAAGAAATATGAACAGCACAGGCAAAACATAACTATTCCAATAATGTCCAACTAGAAATGAAAGTAGAAAGTCTAACAGGCATTAAAATCCCACCTGAACTACTTAAGGTAAAACAATATATGGGACCTCAGACGTGTCAACAGTGAGAAATGCAGTTAGCGACCCATAGCTAGACTGCTTGCGTCAGGGTCAGCGAACCAGAGCTGACCAAGACCCTTCTCCACCTCCAAGTGGTGGTCCTGGAAACAGGCTGCATCACTGCAGTCTGGCTGAGTGAGTAGGGATCGAAGAGGGACGGCTAACCCGGTCCCAAAAATGCCGCGCTGAAGTCGGATGTGTCGGCCGAAAGGTGCAAATATCGCAGCTTCGCTGTAAACGGACACAACGCAACCAACGTCCTTTTCAGGATGAACGAAGAAGAAGAAGAAACAATATATCACAAAAACAAAAGTAACATTTAAACATTAGGTTCCTTCCTGAACTTTACAGACCCGTTCGCATAACTGTTCAGTAGTTGTACTGTATCAGGCTTCCCCAGAAAGCTACGGATTTTGCTGGATTGACCTAAATAAATTTCCAAATTATCAATCAATCATCATCATCAATCATCAACATCCATAATTCTCGCCGTTTGTACGTCGGTCACATCTAAGGGTTGCAACTGTGGTTGAAAATTAAACATTAATTGTATTGTTTCCCTTATATCTACTATCGCGAAAATAGGAACACTCAACGAAGAAAAGTCGGTGAATTGTGCAACACAAAGTGAGCGACAGTGATATATGAATAAAATGTAAGTTTTTGACTGTAGAACCCAGTTTCATTCCGGAAACGGATTTAACTCATCATTTTGTTAAAAATAACCTTAAAATGTAAGTTTTTGATTGTTTCTTCAAGACACAATTTTAATTCAAAGTATTGCAGACTTATTATTATGGATCAAAATGATAAGATGACTGCAAAACTAGCTGCAGATGCTAAGAGGAAGAGACGATCGCGTCAATCAGAACGAGCAAGCGAGACTCTAGAAGAAGCAGCAATACGACGACAACATGAAGCGGCACAAAGACAAGCACAGCGTCAGTCACAACGAGCAAATCAGTCTGCAGAAGAGCATGAATCTCAACGCGCTGCAGAAGCTTTTCGCATTCGTCAGTTGAGAGCATCACAACGAGCAAAGGAGACTTCAGAAGAAGCAACCGAACGTAGAGCAGCAGCTGCACAACAAGTGAGACGATCAAGTGCTGCACGTAGTCCAACAATTCCAAATCATGATGCCTTTGATGAGAATACAGTTAATGTACGCAACTGCGGCCCAACGGATCAGGAATGTCAGTTCTGTCACTCTCAATTTTCAAGTGGAAAGATCAACCGATGGTACACTCAAATATTGTTGCCATAAAGGTACAGTGCTGTTGGACTAAGAAGGAGAGCAGAGACGTCCTTTTCCTCCGTATCTCAAGGATCTTTTGAGCAACCCAGCACATCAACAACATCGACATTTTAAGGAAAATATCCGTTCCTATAATTCAGTCTTGGGCTTTGCATCCATGGATGCCATTTACTTCCGCCATTATTGACGGGTTATTGCTAGTACTCGTAATAATAAATACATGCTGTGATAGACATGGCCGAGCTCCTGAACGACAAAGCAACCCGAACAACAACTAAAATGTAATAAACAATATTTAAAAAAAATTTTAAACACAGGCTTTTAATGCAATAAAAAGCCACATATAATTTGTCACGGAGTTTATAGCTTGCAGTACAAAAATGTAACATCAAATTGACAAAAAGCGTGGGGCGCTTAAGCGCTTATGATATATTTTATCCATAAGTATCTAATGAAGTATAAGAGTAGTGTATTATAGATAACCTTACTTGCTGCCACATATAGATATATATCTCAGTCAGAATTATTCTGGAATAGTGTGATGACTACGTTGTATGTCTAGGGTATGTGTATGATGAAGTGTAAGTCATAACAACAACAGACAGATAAACAATTTAATTTATTCCACCACACTTGACAACACTGTGACACTCACATACATAAAACACTCTACAAGGATATCTTAAAGGAGTCACTGATAACTTTTCAAATAACAATATGTATTCATTGCTGTCATGAATGAATATGTGTCCTGATTCAAATACAAAGGGAACCAGGAATCACAATCAATTTTAATTACAAGTTATATGTACAGAATTTATCAATATGAATATTGTAGTGACATATATTATAAAAAGTATCCTATGTGTGTCAGTTGTGTAGTAGTAATATGAGGTAATACTGGTTTTGTTTTGTTCAAGCTCTGTTGGTATTTGTCATCATGACTTCAATAGTTTGTCTTTATGGGAACTAGTATTGGAGATGTTCTCAGTTCCTGATATTAAAACAATTTACTTCCCCTCTTAAGTTTATGTTACAATGTTATTTTAAGATGGGGGGTACATAATTTTGAGCTCAGCTGGCCACATCAGCTTATCTTGCGTGATGGCGGCAGGAAAAGACTCCTCTGCTCGATTTCTCCCCTGGGCTCTGGAGACACCTCACTGATAGCTAAATGGACCAAGGAGTATGCTGTCCGACTCTGGATTCAGCAAAGCTCTGACCAGGTGCTGCTCAATACCATCAAGACCACGGTCCCTGAAAACAAGAAGGATGTACCTTCTACTTCATAACTAATTGATACTCTAGTTCTACACTGAGCACAATACATCACAAACATTGAGTTCAGAGCGTTAGGCCAACTGTCAGCTTCATCTGAAATACTTTATACCAGTATTAACCTCCTTAATGGTTACTACGCCTCTGCACTTCCAGCATTATTTCTTTCTAGTCAATCATCTAGGTGTCAGTGTACTGTTTGGCCATTCCATGCCGTTTTACTTTCCTCCGACACCTTCTGTTCAGGCTGGAGCATTATAGGCTTTACATCATGTTTGCTACTGAACTACACATATATACAGGCATAAATTAACAATTCACATTCAATTTTCATTAAAAGATACTGAATGTTTCAAGCTTACCACAATTCATAGAATAAACACAGATACGTTGACTAGCAATGAATTCTGGCACAAATACTGGCACAAATTCCCATCTGCTTATGTTCCAGGCTTTTATTTAGCAAAAATATGAGCTGGCTTCAACGCACTGTTGCTTTATCAAGCTTATTTGAACTAGTGGTCTCGAACTAACGCTCCTAAGTGATTATATCAGCGAGTCTGGCCAATGGAGCCACGTTTCGACAAGTGTTTGAAAAAATTTTACCTTCCTACGTCTCCCCTAACAACCAAATATAGTATTTATAGTCCGACCAATCGTGTTTAGTCTTATATTTGTTGCGCTCCAATCAATTTGGAGTTTACATGGTAGGCTATTTCCGTACGTAAGGTTTTTTCAAACACGTTATAAAAAAAATTTTATGAGTTGGTTATAACTTGTTAATTCCTAGACTATTTGCGTAACGTTTTACATATTCTTTGTCAGCAAGCCCTAAGGAACCCAAATATACAATTTTAAAAGAGCTAAGAGGCTGCGTTCAAAATATGCAATTTCTTCTACCTCCTGTTTCGAAGATGTGCTGTCTGGGTACTGTAATGTTTTCAACCGTAAACCCATCTAATGTTATCTTTTCCAATAAGCGTTTTTCGTGATTTTAAAACCTAACTCTGGGAAGGTTAGTGTTTTTATCACTGTCCGTCCGAAAAAGTTAGTGCATGTGTGTCATGGAATATTCTAATCCACATATATAAATTATCAATTAAATATAAAGCCTAATAAATACATATAATAAAGAAAAGAGCAATGGTAAAATGACAGTGCTGTCACAAAGAATGTACTCGAAATCCCCCTTGTTTTCTGCTTCGTCTGCAAATTGTAACGCTTTCACGTTGATAGTAAAAGCTTACTGTATTATACCCGCTTTCTTCAATGAAACGTGTGCTGTATTTCTTGGAAAAACATTAAGAGGCAGACTGCGTAATGACCTAAATTTTAAATTCCATTCATGTCTTTTTCTACATTACGTTACCAAAACGAACGAACAGATGGACAAAAGGATAGCGAGAAGGGAGAGGCAGAAAGCCGAACATTAAACACGCGTCGCGCGATACACAATTACTACTATCACGCGTGTTAGGCTACAAGCACTAACTTTTTTTTTTCAGACGGACAGTGATAAAATACACTACCCTTTCCCAGAGTTAGGTTTATAAATCATAAAAAACTCTTATTAGAAAAGATAACATTAGATGGGTTTACGGTTGAAAACATAACAGTACCCAGACAGCATATCTTCGAAACAGGAGGTAGAAAATACATATTTTGAACGCAGCCACGTAGCTCTTTTAAAGTGGGAAAATTGGGTTCCTTAGGGCTTGCTGACAAATAATATGTAAAACGTTACGCAAATAGTCCAGGAATTAATAAATTATACCCAAAATAAAATATTGGGGGTGCCTGACAGCATAAAATCATTTCTGCTCATAAGATTTTTTTTTAACGTGTTTGAAAAAAAATTACGTTACAGAAATAGCCTACCATGTAAACTCCAAATTGATTGGAGCGCAACAAATGAAAGCCTAACCACGATTGGTCGGGCTATAAATACTATCTTTCGTTGTTAGGGGAAACGGGAAAAGGTAACATTTTTTCAAACACTTGTCGAAACGTGGCTCATTGGCCAGTCTCGCTGATATACACACTTGGGAGCGTTAGTTCGAGACCACTTGTTTAAATGATCTTGATAAAGCAACAGTGCGTTGAAGCCAGCTCATAATTGTGTTAAATAAAAGCCTGGAACATAGGCAGATGGAAATTTGTGCCAGTTTGTGCCAGAATTCATTGCTAATCAACGTATCTGTGTTTATTCGTATGAATTGTGGGACAGTGGTCTTGATGGTACTGAGCAGCACCTGGTCAGAGCTTTGCTGAATCCAGTGTCGGACAGCATACTCCTTGGTCCTTTTAGCTATCAGTGAGGTGTCTCCAGAGCCCAGAGGAGAATTCGAGCAGAGGAGTCCTTTCCTGCCGCCATCACGCCAGATAAGCTAACTTGGCCAGCTGAGCTCAACATTATGTCCCCTCATCTTGAACTGACTTTTTAAAATTAACATTAAGAGGGGAATTTACTTGTCTTAAAATCAGGAACTGAGAACATCTCCAATACTAGTCCCTAAAGACAAACTATTGAAGTCATGATGACAAATACCAACAGAGCTTGAACAAAACAAAACCAGTATTACCTCATTTTACTACTACACACTTGACACACATAGGATATTTGTAATAATATATGTCACTACAATATTCATATTAAATACATTCTGTACATAACTTGTAATTTAAATTGATTGTGATTCCTGGTTCCCTTGTAGTTGAATCAGGACACATATTCATTCATGCCAGTAATGAATACATATTGTTATTTGAAAGTTACTAGTGACTTCTTTAAGATATTTCTGTAGAGTGTTATATGTATGTGAGTGTCACAGTGTTGTCAAGAGTAGTGGATTAAATTAAATTGTTTATCTGTCTGTTGTTGTGACTTACACTTCATCATACACATACCCTAGACACATAACGTAGCATCACACTATTCCAGAATAATTCTGACTGAGATATATAGATATGTGGTAGCAAGTAAGGTTATCTATAATACACTACTCTTAATAGATATAGATACCTTCACAGCTGATCTCAGTCAGTACACTAAGTTCCCTATAAATATTTATAACATCCCACTTCACCACATATATTGGGGTCTCGCTCTTGGGATTTTGAATCTTTCCCTATTAAAAATATTGGGGGTAATTCACTTCAGGGAATATAAGAATTAAAAGGTATCCTTGGGTGGAATTAAATAAGGTTGAGCTCACGGTGCCTGTGTTGTCCATTAGAGATTGAATTGTTGGTTAGACATTGTATAAATTTACCTGATAGACAATGGCGGACCTGGCCAAATTTCGATCTGCTGCGGTTCAGACTGCAAAAGAGTTAGGATTAGATGGGCAAGTTATGGTTGCCTATGTCACTACGGAATGTGACAAATTTATTGAACGCGAAGAAAGAAGATTAGAAAAAGAGGCCGAAAGAAAGTTAGAGGCTGAGGCTGAATAAGAAGTTGCAGATTTGAGGCTGAGGCTGAGAGACTAAGAGGTTGCAGATTGAGGCTGACAAAGACTAAGAGGTTGCAGAAAGAGGCTGAGAAAGAAGACAGGCTGCAGAAAGGGAAAGAAGAAATTGGCTGCAGAAAGAAGAAGAGAGAAATTAGCTGCAGAAAGGGAAGAGAAGAAATTAGCTGCAGAAAGGGAAGAGAAGAGAGGAAATTAGCTGCAGAAAGGGAAGCAGAAGATAAAAGATTACAAAGGGAACATGAGTTACGACTAAGGGAGTTTGAGTTTCAAGGCCATGCTCCTGAAAATGGTGCCAGTCCCTTTGCCTCTGATGCTACGGTTACTCAAGGAGCCTCAACCTCAGCTATGAATTTTCATTTAGATCATTTTGTTGAGAAAGACGATGATATTGAGAGCTATATAAATAGGTATGAACTATTAGCTACCACGTATGGGTTAGAGAGAGAAAGGTGGAGCTTAAAGTTATCTCAGGGACTTCGTGGGGCAGCTTATGAAGTTTTTGCAAAAATGAGCAGAGGTGATCAGGAAAATTATGACATGCTAAAGCAGGCTCTTTTGTTAAGGTATGAAAAGAATGCAGAATTTTATAGGAAAAAATTTAGGAATGCTAAACTACTGTCAGGTGAAACCTATCACCAGTTCTCTGCACGAATAGAGACATACTTGGAGAAATGGACTTCTCTGGGGAAAACCCAAGATCTTAAGGAAATGGTCCTTATAGAGCAACTAAGAGAGTCCATGGCTCCAGACCTGAGAAAGTTTCTCATGGAACAAGGTGCAGAGAGGCTGGGTGAGTTGCTAAATGTTGCTGAAAGGTATCAAGCAGCTCAAGCAGAGGTAACAGGTAATAAAAAGAAACAGGTGGATAACTTTAGGGCACCACAGAACTTTAATAAATTTGATCCTAGGGATCAAAATAAAGGTAAGCACCAATTTGATAGGCCACGGTATGAAAATAAAAATAAATTCCCACAATTCGATGAAAGGAAATATGATGAAAGAAAATCTTTCAACCAAGGAAAAAGGTGGTGTAAGAATTGTCAGATGGACAATCATGACACTGACCGTTGCAGAAGGAAACCTGTGTATATGGCAACCCTTCAGGTCAGGTCGACCTCAAGACAGGAGGAGGATATTATGTTAGATACCACTCCAGAAGAGATGAGGAAGGCACAGGCTGGGGATAAAACACTCAAGCCTTGTTTCAGAAAATTGTCAACTTGTCATACAACTCCAGGCAAGGGAGATTTTTTACATGAAAAACAAGTTGATGTATAGGAAGACTGGAGCTAGATCCAAAGGTCACGGACAGCTGGTTCTTCCAAAAAGATATAGGACAGACTTAATAAGGAGCCTACATGTGAAACCAGATGGGGACCATGAGAAGATAGGTACCATCATTCAAAAGGTGGCTCACAATTATTATTGGCCCAAAGCAAGATGGGACATTGAGAATTTTGTAGAAAGCTGTAGCATAGCACATGAGGGAACACCCACAAGTGGGAACATGGATCAGGACCTGGACACGCCACGGGGCAAAATTAGGCCTGATAATAAAAAGAAAAAATAGATTTGATAAAGTGGACCAAATGGAATGGGAAGCCCCTTTTCACGGACAAGCTTCACTTAACTGTTTTACAATGGCCACTATGCGGAGAGTGCAAAAAGATGTCTTACCCCAGGATAAGCCGACAATCCCTCAATCGGACTTAAACAAACTGGAGGAAGAGGATGTAGAGAGGAAATCTCTCATCAAGAATTTTAAGTGGGGAGAAAGCCCCAAAAGAAAAAATTGGTAGCGGTCGTTTTGTGAATGATAATTCTGGGAGGAAAAATCATCACTATAAAGCTTCGAGTGGAAGAGACCATACCGGTGCATGGACAAATAGGTCCACACAATTAAAGGTCCATATGTAGCTTTGTTAAGAACGTGGACTGATGAAAAGGCAGAGGAAAACATTACATCTTCATACCAATATGTGAATGAGCTGACCACTCGGTTAAAAAACTGGCTGGAAACTTGCCAATGAAAATTTGAAACAAGCCAGGAAGAAACATGCTGCCTATTATAACAGGAAGGCGAAAGACAGAAATTTGGCTGTGGGAGAGAAGGTACTGCTTCTTTTGCCCGGGAGTCAGAATAAGTTACAAATTGGATGGCAGAGTCCATATACAGTTCTAGAGAAGGTGTCTAGAACAAATTATAAGATAGATAAGAAGGGGAAAGAAAAAAAAATCTATCATGTGAATCTCCTGAAGAAATATTTGGAAAGAGAACATCAGGAAGAGACACACTTGTTGACCTTGTCCATCGCCATGGAGATGAAAAAGGAACCACTTTCATCATTTGAATATCCATTACACCCCTGTGAGACAGCAGCACAGGTGAAAATCAGTACACATTTAACGAAAAAAACTCAGAAAGAGAGAGTGCAACAGGTTCTAAATAATCATGCAGAGGTGTTAACAGACCGACCAGGGCATACAAACCTATTGGAATATGATATGAAACTCATAGACTCCACACCTGTCTGTATGAAACCATATTCGATTCCGTTTGCTAAGGAAAAAGCTTTGAAGGAAGAGATAGACTATCTGTTGAAGGAAGGAATTATTTCGCACAGTGAGTCTTCGTATAGTTCCGGTGTTGTACTCTTAAGGAAGCCCTCTGGAGAACATAGACTCTGTATAGATTACAGGAGACTGAATGCTATTACAGAAGGACAGGTGGATCCATTGCCGGATACAAATCAGCTGTTTGCCAGACTAAATAAAGCTAAATATTTCTCAAAAAGTGGATCTGAGTAAAGGATACTATCAGATTCCAGTAAAGCCTGAGGTTAGACCATACCTAGCTTTTAGTACCTCAGAAGGACACTATGAGTTTAATAGATTGCCATTTGGATTGAAGAATGCGCCTAGTGTCTTCTCTAGAATGATGAGAAAAATTATTGGATCCTCTGAATAATCCCTGTATAACAAATTTTATGGATGATATCCTTATAGCAACAGAAACATTTGAGGAACACATTGACTCTCTGAACAGCTGTTTGATCGACTTAGGGAGGCAAATTTAACAGCCCGACCAACCAAATGTTGCGTTGGATGTAAAGAATTGGAATTTTTGGGACACACAGTTTATCAGGGAAACATGACCCCTGACCCAAAGAATTTAGAGAAACTACAGAAAGCCCCGAGACCACAAACCAAGAAGGACGTGAGATCCTTTGTCTCATTATGTGGTTTCTACCAGAAGTATATCAAAAACTTTAATTCCATATGTGCACCGTTAACGGAATTGACACGTAAAGGACATTCCAGATCGCATTACATGGACACCACAATGTGAAATGACTTACCAAGAATTGAAGGAAAAGCTCACAAGTAAACCCATTTTGAAATTACCTGACTTAAGTCAAGAATTCATAGTAAGGACGGATGCAAGTAATATTGGGTTAGGTGCAACTTTACTACAGAAATCAGATGCATTGGATGGGGAATTAAGCCCAGTGGCATATGCTAGCAGAAAGTTGAATAAAGCTGAAATCAACTACTCAACTAGCGAAAAAGAATGTCTTGCAGTAATATGGGCAATAAAGAAATTCAATATTTATCTATATGGGAAGGCATTTAAGTTGCAAACAGATCACACACCTTTATCGTTTTTAGCACAGGCTAAGCATGAGAACTCTAGGTTACTCCGATGGTCTTTGCTTCTGGCTCCATATAATTTTAGCATTGAGTATATATCTGGAAAAACCAATTTGGGAGCGGATTTTTTAAGCCGCCATCCGTGTGATGAGAATCACCGTAAACCCCAGAAATAATAATAAATTTCTCTATGTGTATATAGAATAAAGGACTGACATATAATGTCTGTTTTAAGAGGGGAGGTGTCATGAAATATTCTAATCCACATATATAAATTATTAGGTAAATATGAAGCCTAACAAATAAAATTAATAAAGAGAAGAGCAATGGTAAAATGACAGTGCTGTCACAAGAAATGTACTCGAAATCCCCCTTGTTTTCTGCTTCGTCTGCAAATTGTAACGCTTTCACGTTGATAGTAAAAGCTTACTGTATTATACCCGCTTTCTTCAATGAAACGTGTGCTGTATTTCTTGGAAAAACATTAAGAGGCAGACTGCGTAATGACCTAAATTTTAAATTCCATTCATGTCTTTTTCTACATTACGTTACCAAAACGAACGAACAGATGGACAAAAGGATAGCGAGAAGGGAGAGGCAGAAAGCCGAACATTAAACACGCGTCGCGCGATACACAATTACTACTATCACGCGTGTTAGGCTACAAGCACTAACTTTTTTTTTCAGACGGACAGTGATAAAATACACTACCCTTCCCCAGAGTTAGGTTTTAAAATCATAAAAAACGCTTATTAGGAAAGATAACAATAGATGGGTTTACGGTTGAAAACATAACAGTACCCAGACAGCATATCTTCGAAACAGGAGGTAGAAAATACATATTTTGAACGCAGCCACGTAGCTCTTTTAAATTTGGAAATTTGGGTTCCTTAGGGCTTGCTGACAAATAATATGTAAAACGTTACGCAAATAGTCCAGGAATTAATAAATTATACCCAAAATAATTAAAGCAACAGTGCGTTGAAGCCAGCTCATAATTGTGTTAAATAAAAGCCTGGAACATAGGCAGATGGAAATTTGTGCCAGTTTGTGCCAGAATTCATTGCTAATCAACGTATCTGTGTTTATTCGTATGAATTGTGGGACAGTGGTCTTGATGGTACTGAGCAGCACCTGGTCAGAGCTTTGCTGAATCCAGTGTCGGACAGCATACTCCTTGGTCCTTTTAGCTATCAGTGAGGTGTCTCCAGAGCCCAGAGGAGAATTCGAGCAGAGGAGTCCTTTCCTGCCGCCATCACGCCAGATAAGCTAACTTGGCCAGCTGAGCTCAACATTATGTCCCCTCATCTTGAACTGACGTTGTAAAATTAACATTAAGAGGGGAATTTACTTGTCTTAAAATCAGGAACTGTGAACATCTCCAATACTAGTCCCTAAAGACAAACTATTGAAGTCATGATGACAAATACCAACAGAGCTTGAACAAACAAAACCAGTATTACCTCATTTTACTACTACACAACTGACACACATAGAACATTTGTAATAATATATGTCACTACAATATTCATATTAAATACATTCTGTACATAACTTGTAATTAAAATTGATTGTGATTCCTGGTTCCCTTGTATTTGAATCAGGACACATATACCTTTATGATAACCATGAATACATATTGTTATTTGAAAAGTTATCAGTGACTCTTTAAGATATTCTCATAGAGTGTTATATGTATGTGAGTGTCACAGTGTTGTCAAGAGTAGTGGATTAAATTAAATTGTTTATCTGTCTGTTGTTGTGACTTACACTTCACCATACACATACCCTAGACACATAACGTAGCATCACACTATTCCAGAATAATTCTGACTGAGATATATAGATATGTGTAAAGGTAGAAGTAAGGTTTTATTATCTATAATACACTAACTCCAATAGATATAGATACCTTCACAGCTGGGGATCAATACACTCACACACCCACACACACACACCCCACCAACACACAACCACCCACACACCCCACACACCCACACCACCCCCCACACCCACATGGGTTCCACCCACACACACACACCACACCCACACACCACACACACCCCACACCCACCACACACACCCCCCACCCACACACAAACACCCACAAACACCCACAAACCACACCACACACCACACACACACAAACACCCCACACCACAAAAAAAACAAAAAAAAAAAAAAACCCCCCAAACACAACACACAAACCACACACACAAACCAACCCCCACAACACACCCACACCCCCACACAACCTCACAACCCCACAAAACACCACCCACCCCCACACATACCCCCAATCCCCACACAACCACCCCCCCAAACATACCAAACACCCCCCCACCACCAAAACCCCCACCCCTAACACACCCCACAATCACCCACACACCCACCCATACAACCACACACCCACAACCACACACACACCACAAACACACAAAAACACACACAAGCACCACAACAAACACCAAACCACCACACCATATTAAAACCACTACCACCCCCCATTAAAAACACAAATTTTGATAAAAAAACACCCAATTACCCCCCCCCCCCCAAACCCCCCCAAACCACAGCACCAATGTTACCACACCCCCACCCCCCACCACGTGCGATAAACATGTGTGTGTGGACCCCAAACAGTTTTTCCACCCATCTCCCCCCAAGAAAACACACACATCACAAAAAATTCACCCATTTGAAGGTGACATACGTTGCAAGTTAAAGAAAAGCCTTTAAAAACCCGACCACAAGGTCTTACATATATGGACATGAGCCCTAAAATAAAAGACGAACCCTGGTGTCTAGGTTGAACGAGGCGCGCATGGTCAAAACGAGGCAAAACTTTAAAAAAAAAAATACAGTACATGGAGCATAGACACGCTTGTGTTACCGGGGCCCGAAAGGGCAGCAAAGAAGAGTCATGTGGTAACTTACCACTCATGTCGTAAGAAGCAACTAAGGAGGGCTGGGAATGGGTCCCGGCTACTCCATACGATAGAAAATGTTAAACCACAAAAACTTCAACAAGCAAGACGGAGACCAAGGAACACACGGAGAAGGGAAATGGAAACGAGACATCAAGGGGACGAAGAAGATACGGAAACACCTTGAGCGGATGGCACAGGGCAGAAAGACTTTGCTTAAGTTTGTTGAAGGCCTATGCTCCTTGGGAAGCTGAAGGATCATGATGATGATGACATGCAGAATACTCAATCCAAACAAAAAAATATCACGCAAAACAAAAAGCATCCGGATATAACCAACACTTCCATGTATAGCGTAAATGGTTGAAAGGGCGTGCTACGAAGAAAAGTAGCAAAAACTATTTTTAAAAACCCACAAAGATGACCCACTAGTATCCTGATTTGAGAATCCTTGAAAATTCGGCCGCAATACACGAATTACTGTACTGAGATAACAAAACTGGAGAGCGACCGTAACCGTCAGTCATGAGGTCACCTGAGGTCTTTGACCTTGGAGGTAGCACAATTTTACGACTTGATTAACACCATGCCCCGCCCTAACCATCCTACTAAAGAAACCCCACACATGCAAACGCTCACATACCAAAAAAAAAAAAAAAAAGGCATTCACTCGGTTTGGAAAGTTTTCTAAAAACTGTTAGAGTGTGAACTCTTACAACCTATACATACCACTGAACGAGCCATGAATAGCTAGTTACACACATTACACACTCCACATTTACACACAGATTATATATATATATATATATATATATATATATATATATATATATATATATATATATATATATATATATATATATATAAATATATATATATAATATATATATATATATTTATATATATATATATATATATATATATATATATACATATATATATATACGAGGGACGGTCAAAAAGTAATGCCTCGTAATTTTTAATTTCATTCAATAGGCAAGAAAACAGATAAAATTCACATTGAAATGTAGCCCCAAGTCTGAACTTCAAAATTTATTTCTCAATGTAGTCTCCGTTATTTGTTACAGTGTTTGTCCATCTTCTCACAAGAGCATGTATCCCCGCACGGTAAAAATGTGTGTCCTTTTTCCTAAACCACTGGCGTACGTCGCATTTAAGGGTCTCTGTGTCCTCAAAGTGATGTCCGCGAAGATCTTCTTTCAGTGGTCCAAACAGATAGAGGTCAGAAGGTGCAAGATCGGGACTGTAAGGGGGATGTGGTAATAATGTCCAGCCAAATTCTGCAATCGCATCAATGGTGCGTTTAGCGGTGTGGCGTGGCATTATCGTGCAACAGTAGTGCAGTTCTCTGATCTTTTAATGGGTAAAGTCGCCGAAGACGACCTCAAAGCTTCTTCAAAGTTTCAATGTAACGGTCTGCATTCACCGTGTTTCCCTGTTCCAAGAAGTCGAGAAGAATCACACCCTTCTCATCCCAAAACACGGAGGCCATAACTTTCCCTACAGATGGTGAACTTTTGAACTTCTTTCATGTCGGGGATGTTGTGTGATGCCATTCCATTGACTGCCTCTTGGATTCTGGTTAAAAAAAATTAACCCAAGTCTCATCACCTGTCACAATATTCGATAAAAACTCTTCTCCTTCAGTTTCGTAACGGTGCAGGAGGTTGATGGCTATGGTTTTCCTTGTTTTTTTATGTCAACATTCTGGGTATCCACCGTGCACAAACTTTTGAATAACCCAGGTCTTTAATGATGTTCTGGACACTGCCTTTACTAATGGACAACCTGGAAGAAAGTTCATCCAGTGTTACCTGACAGTCACCACGAATGATGCCATCAACTCGATGAATGTTGGGTGGAGTCACTGCGGTAGACGGACGGCCAGTCCGCTTTGGGTCAGTCATTGAGGATTGACCTACTTCAGCTTCGTCACAATGATGTACCCAACGTCGGACAGTGCTAACATCCACTGTTGAATCTCCATAAACATTCTCCAAACGTTCGTGGATGCGAATTGGGGTCTCGCCTTCAGCATTGAGGAATTCAATGCCATAACGTTGTTTTAACCAACTTCTTTGGCAGCCATTTTTAAACTGTTACAGTGGTGCTACTTGTTGCTGAAACAGGTTGGTAATGCTATACAGTGCAGAAGAGTGTTTGAGGAATCCTGCTAAATTTACAAATTGCACACTGATGCAGTATTTACATACATAAAAAATAGGAGGCATTACTTTTTGACCTTCCCTCGTGTGTGTGTGTGTGTATATATATATATATATATATATATATATATATATATATATATATATATATATATATATATATATATATATATATATATATATATATATATATATATATTACTTAAGATGTACCCTTTTATATACTTCTTCCTGACCGCAAGGTCTATATTATTTGGACATGTACCCTAATATAACTAACGGATCCAGTGTCTATGTTGAACTTTGAAACTTGGGAAAATACATCATCTTACATCATGAGCTGCAAGCAAACAACATCATCATCATAATCAATGCCTTTCGGTTCCCCGTGGTCCACAGGTCGTCAGTAAAAGCACACCAAACCTGTATGTTCCCCGTGGTACACAGGTCCTCAGTAAAGCATACCAAACCTGTATGTTCCCCGTGGTCCACAGGTCGTCAGTAAAGCACACCAAACATGTATGTTCCCCGTGGTCCACAGGTCCTCAGTAAAAGCATACCAAACCTGCATGTTCCCCAAGGTCCACACGTCGTCAGTAAAGCACACCAAACCTGTATGTTCCCCGTGGTCCACAGGTCCTCAGTAAAAGCATACCAAACCTGTATGTTCCCCGTGGTCCACAGGTCGTCAGTAAAGCACACCAAACCTGTATGTTCCAAGTGGTCCACAGGTCCTCAGTAAAGCACGCCAAACCTGTATGTTCCCCGTGGTCCACAGGTCGTCAGTAAAAGCATACCAATCCTGTATGTTCCCAGTGGTCCATGGTCGTCAGTAAAAGCATACCAAACCTGTATGTTCCCGTGGTCCACAGGTCGTCAGTAAAGCACACCAAACCTGTATGTTCCCCGTGGTCCACAGGTCGTCAGTAAAGCACACCAAACCTGTATGTTCCCTGTAGTCCACATGTCCTCAGTAAAAGCACACCAAACCAGTATGTTCCCCGTGGTCCATATGTCGTCAGTAAAGCACACCAAACTTGTATGTTCCCCTTGGTCCACACGTCGTCAGTAAAGCATACCAAACCTGTATGTTCCCCGTTGTCCACAGGTCGTCAGTAAAGCACACCAAACCTGTATGTTCCCCGTGGTCCACAGGTCGTCAGTAAACCACACCAAACCTGTATGTTCGCCGTGGTCCACAGGTCGTCAGTAAAGCACACCAAACCTGTATGTTCCGCGTGGTCCACAGGTCGTCAGTAAAGCACACCAAACCTGCATGTTCGCCGTGCTACACAAGTCATCAGTAAAAGCACACCAAACCTGTATGTTCCACGTGGTCCATAGGTCGTCAGTAAAGCACACCAAACCTGTATGTTCCCCGTGGTCCACAGGTCCTCAGTAAAAGCACACAAAACGTGTATGTTCCCCGTGGTCCACAGGTCGTCAGTAAAGCACAACAAACCTGTATGTTCCCCGTGGTCCACAGGTCGTCAGTAAAGCACACCAAACCTGTATATTCCCCGTGGTCCACAGGTCGTCAGTAAAGCACACCAAACCTATATGTTCCCCGTGGTCCACAAGTCGTCAGTAAAGCACATAAACCTGTATGTTCCCCGTGGTCCACAGGTCGTCAGTAAAGCACGCCAAACCTGTATGTTCGCCGTGGTCCACAGGTCGTCAGTAAAGCACACCAAACCTGTATGTTCCCCGTGGTCCACAGGTCGTCAGTAAAGCACACCAAACCTGTATGTTCCCCGTGGTCCACAGGTCGTCAGTAAAAGCACACCAAACCTGTATGTTCCCCGTGGTCCACAGGTCCTCAGTAAAAGCATACCAAACCTGTATGTTCCCGTGGTCCACAGGTCCAGTAAAAGCATACCAAACCTGTATGTTCCCCGTGGTCCACAGGTCGTCAGTAAAGCACACCAAACCTGTATGTTCCCCGTGGTCCACAGGTCGTCAGTAAAGCACACCAAACCTGTATGTTCCCCGTGGTCCACAGGTCGTCAGTAAAGCACACCAAACCTGTATGTTCCCCGTGGTCCACAGGTCGTCAGTAAAGCACACCAAACCTGTATGTTCGCCGTGGTCCACAGGTCGTCAGTAAAGCACACCAAACCTGTATGTTCCCCGTGGTCCACAGGTCGTCAGTAAAGCACACCAAACCTGTATGTTCGCCGTGGTCCACAGGTCGTCAGTAAAGCACACCAAACCTGTATGTTCCCCGTGGTCCACAGGTCGTCAGTAAAGCACACCAAACCTGTATGTTCCCCGTGGTCCACAGGTCGTCAGTAAAGCACACCAAACTTGTATGTTCCCTGTGGTACACAGGTCGTCAGTAAAGCACACCAAACCTGTATGTTCGCCGTGGTCCACAGGTCGTCAGTAAAGCACACCAAACCTGTATGTTCCCCGTGGTCCACAGGTCGTCAGTAAAGCACACCAAACTTGTATGTTCCCCGTGGTCCACAGGTCGTCAGTAAAGCACACCAAAACCTGTATGTTCGCCGTGGTCCACAAGTCGTCAGTAAAGCACACCAAACCTGTATGTTCCCCGTGGTCCACAGGTCGTCAGTAAAGCACACCAAACCTGTATGTTCCCCGTGGTCCACAGGTCGTCAGTAAAGCACACCAAACCTGTATGTTCCCCGTGGTCCACAGGTCGTCAGTAAAGCACACCAAACCTGTATGTTCCCCGTGGTCCACAGGTCGTCAGTAAAGCACACCAAACTTGTATGTTCCCTGTGGTACACAGGTCGTCAGTAAAGCACACCAAACCTGTATGTTCCCCATGGTACACAGGTCGTCAGTAAAGCACACCAAACCTTATGTTCCCCGTGGTACACAGGTCGTCAGTAAAGCACACCAAACCTGTATGTTCCCCGTGGTCCACAGGTCGTCAGTAAAGCACACCAAACCTGTATGTTCCCCGTGGTCCACAGGTCGTCAGTAAAGCACACCAAACCTGTATGTTCCCCGTGGTCCACAGGTCGTCAGTAAAGCACACCAAACCTGTATGTTCCCCGTGGTACACAGGTCGTCAGTAAAGCACACCAAACCTGTATGTTCCCCGTGGTCCACGGGTCATCAGTAAAGCACACCAAACCTGTATGTTCCCCGTGGTCCACAGGTCGTCAGTAAAGCACACCAAACCTGTAAGTTCCCCGTGGTCCACAGGTCGTCAGTAAAGCACACCAAACCTGTATGTTGCCCGTGGTCAACAGGTCGTCAGTAAAGCACACCAAACCTGTATGTTCCCCGTGTTCCACAGGTCGTCAGTAAAACACACCAAACCTGTATGTTCCCCGTGGTCCACAGATCGGCAGTAAAGCACACCAAACCTGTATGTTCCCCGTGGTACACAGGTCGTCAGTAAAGCACACCAAACCTGTATGTTCCCCTTGGTCCACATGTCTTCAGTAAAGCACACCAAACCTGTATGTTCCCCGTGGTCCACAGGTCGTCAGTAAAGCACACCAAATCTGTATGTTCCCCGTGGTACACAGGTCGTCAGTAAAGCACACCAAACCTGTAAGTTCCCCGTGGTGCACAGGTCGTCAGTAAAGCACACCAAACCTGTAAGTTCCCCGTGGTCCACAGGTCGTCAGTAAAGCACACCAAACCTGTATGTTCCCCGTGGTCCACAGGTCGTCAGTAAAGCACACCAAACCTGTATGTTCCCCGTGGTCCACAGGTCGTCAGTAAAGCACACCAAACCTGTAAGTTCCCCGTGGTCCACAGGTCGTCAGTAAAGCACACCAAACCTGTATGTTCCCCGTGGTCCACAGGTCGTCAGTAAAGCAAACCAAACCTGTATGTTCCCCGTGGTCCACAGGTCGTCAGTAAAGCAAACCAAACCTGTATGTTCCCCGTGGTCCACATGTCGTCAGTAAAGCACACCAAACCTGTATGTTCCCCGTGGTCCACAGGTCGTCAGTAAAGCAAACCAAACCTGTATGTTCACCGTGGTCCACAGGTCGTCAGTAAAGCACACCAAACCTGTATGTTCGCAGTAGTACACAGGTCGTCAGTAAAGCACACCAAACCTGTATGTTCGCCGTGGTACACAGGTCGTCAGTAAAGCACACCAAACCTGTATGTTCGCCGTGGTACACAGGTCGTCAGTAAAGCACACCAAACCTGTATGTTCTGTGCCATTTGTCCGCGGGCTTTCCGTGTCTTCTTTATCCGTTTCAGGTCTGTGTCTAGTTCTCCGTGTGTGTGTGAGTGTGTCTTTTTTTTTAAATAAAGTTTTGCCTCGTTCAGGCGAGGCGCGTGCCGTTCAACCTAGTCGGTTATATTAGGGCGCATGTCCAAATATAAAAGACCCTTAGGTCCGAGATGATAATTGACTCCTTTTTGTCTTACCATGGGGACTCCAGAAAAGGCATTGATGTGTAACGCTAGCAACTAGATTTATGAATGAATGTCCTATCCAACGCCAGTTGCAAATGATCATTAAAAATGTCTACATGAAACGGAAAAAAAAAATGTTAAGTCGGTTGTACTGAATAGCCAATAGGTTAGTATGGTGCTCTCTCTGGCAAACCTATACACCCCCAGGGTAGACGAGGAACGACTAAGTAAGTAAGTTTACTGGATGGAGGCTGCACATGTATCAATGTGTTAATCAGGCAGTCGGGACCGAAGACGCAGCAACAGTGATAAGTGCAGTCAGCGACCCATAGCTTGACTGCTTGCGTCAGAGTCAGCGAACCAGAGCTGACCAAGACCCTACTCCACCTCCAAGTGGTGGTCCTGGAAACAGGCTGCATCACTGCAGTCTGGCTGAGAGAGTAGGGATCGAAGAGGGAAGGCTCCCCAGGTCCCAAAAATGCCATGCTGAAACCGGATGTGTCGGGCCGAAAGGCGCAAATATCGCAGCTTTGCTGTAAACGGCGACACAACGTAACAAACGTCCTTTTCAGGACGAACACAGAAGACGATCAGGCAGTCCATCGAATTAAAAGGAGGGAAAAAAAACATACAAACACATATGGATTTTAAATGCACAAAAACACACGCAAATGTAATTTTCACTACATCTACGCATTCTAATATTCTTGTCAAAGAAATGAAAACAAAAACGTAGCCCATTTTCCCTGTCGTTTTTGTCTTGTTCAGCCGACAAGCTCAGTTTCTTTTCCTTTTTTTGTAGTCAACTTGATGATTGCCCTGTTCGGCCCCCGAGCGCCCCTAGTGAGACATAGAATAGGACCACTGCTCCTACCAGGCATGCCCGTAGGTATTTGAAGATTGGATTACGGGTACTCCACCATGTTAAGCAAATTCCTGCAGAAACCGCCACTGCTAGAGCACGGAAGTTCTTTGGTGCAGACTTCCTGCATGTGGATTACTGCTGGGGTAGCCACCATGCTCCATGAGGAGGCAAAAGGGGAGAAAATTTCACCACCGTGGCAAGTGTTACTACAGTCATTCTCGTCCTTCCCACGGTGTAATGACCAGGGTTGTGGAGTCGGCCAAACAATTTTCCAACTCTGGCTCCTGAAATTTTAGAAGTACGACTCCGACTACAGGTTTTACTAGTCATATGGTATAAAATTCGGAGTCCGGACATTTTTTTTTTTTACCGACTCCGACTTCACAGCCTTGGTAATGACGAACATAAATTCGGGTATAATAACATGAAAACTGGGTCAAATGGCAGTTTAGTGGAAGGGAACTCTAATGGAAGCCAAGGGGGAAAGTGGACCTCGTCAGCAGACCTGATGAGGTCACTCCAAGAGTGAAATCAGTCTCGAGCATCAACTGCAGCCCACGATGTTTCAAAGAGAGAAACAGAATAGCGATGAGGATGAACCTATATCGGACAGCATCATAACAGGCCGTAGTTCAATTATTTTGAATGGATCTTCTATTTCTCCCACCATCCTCCACTCTTTAGCCCTTATAGCAGGTTTTCTTAACGTGTGGTCCATGGAATCTGTGTGGGTCAATGAATGGATTCTTGGGGGACTGTGTACATAATGTAAAATTTAAAATGTAAAGATTTTTATAACGCTTTGTTTGTACATTTTTTCAAGAAGAGGTAAAAAGGTATTCCCACCAAGAAGAGGTGGGGTCGGAGTGGTTAAGAGGTATGGTTTCCGCCTCTAATTCTAAAGGTATCAGGTTCGTTCCCAATCCATGGATATAATTTATGGACATCTTTTAATGATGTCCTGGGTACGGAGATCGGATGACCAGCCTTTTCGGATAAGGCCGAACAAATACGAGGTCCCGTGTGCAAGATGCGCACATTAAAAATTGTAAAGAGTAGGCCACACGACCGTTGCTGTGGCAATATTTAAAAATTAGGAAACCTGCCCACCACAAAAATATTTATAGAATGTGTGATTCCTGTTTATACACATTGGGATTCCTCGCCGGTGCTACGGAGCTCATGCACTGTGCTGAGATCCTCCGTATGTGATCTAAGAGACGAGATCGGGGCACTGATGGAGTTGGCCGTATGCAATTAATATGGTCCTTAAAACCAAACCAAACCCAGAAGAGGTCTATAGTCTTCAACGGACAATCAAAGAGGTTCATGGCACAAAACAGGTAAAGACACCCTGCCTTATAGCATTCTTAATATTCAGAAATAAAGTGGGAAAACAGGAAGCGGATGGAGTTTCAGATGTAGACCCGCTTCGGTCATAAATCCCAACCTTCATTCTGTTTGGTTGTCTTTCTTGCGTCTAAAACTGGTGTCGTTAAGTGGCGCGTAAGGAAGATTCAACTGTATTCTTGGGCACAACAGTTGCTCTTGGCTGTTGAAATCACTAAATCTAGTCGTCTATTCACAGGACACTCTTGTGCGTCAGCGTCCGATTGGCACAGTGGTAAGGGCACTTGCCGCTCGCGGAAACATTGCCGGGTTCAATGAAGCACGGTAGCACCGCTGTAGCAGCTCCCCTTACTGGAAGCCTACTCCAAATCATTCACATGGTCCTGCAGACGTGGTTTCTGTAGCAAGTTGTGTTACATGAGTATATATATATATATATATATATATATATATATATATATATATATATATATATATATATATATATATATATATATATATATAAATACATAACAATTTTGTATGTATTGCAGTAAGCTCGACAGGGCTTCATTTCTGATAATTTTATACGGAATTACTTAATAATAAAGGAAATGACGTCATACCGATATGGTGTGAAGGCAGACGCGAATTTTGAAGCAGAAGTTTGGTGATCGTCTGCTAGAAAGAGATGCAGCTTGTGTTTTAATGTGAGCGAACGCATGTGTGTGAGCTCCTGCAGTATACTGTGTTTCCCTGCATTGTACCATCACTAGGGCATCAAGATACTATGTTGAGGTGCCCCTAGTTTACTCTAAGTCAGGAAATATATTATTACGACGATGTCTATTGTATGAAGATATTATAAAATTGTGAGAATGCCAGGACAGCGTTGTCGTAGTTGCCTGATGACTTTTGGAAGACTGCATATTACTTCATTTGCCTTTAGGCTAGAACAGATGTCATGGAGCTGTTTTACCAATGTCAATTAAATTGTGTATCGTCACATGTTCAAGAGGTGTTGGCAAGTATTTGACTTTATATTGAAACGTGTCTGTCAAGTACCCCTAAGTTTCGAATTGGCCTCGGATACTTCTACGAACATTATATATATATATATTATAGAAATTATATATATTATAACGCACGCATCAAAATAGGCAAACGTAGGTAAACAACTCCCCATTTGTAACAAATCTTCATAATAATCGAAATGTTTTACAAATATTTAAAGTTCATGGGTTTCTTAGCCTCACGATGTATATTGGTCAAAAAAAAAACTATTCTAGTTCTTTTTGTGAATGAACAAAATTTTTCAAGCATAAGTAAAAAAAATAAATTTTTTTTTCGGTTCACGCCATTAATTACCACTACCAAAAGGCATTACCGACTTTGTACCTAATTTATTTTTAAATAAAAGTTAATCGCAAATTGGTCGTTTTCCTGCCGAGTCTTCTACAATATCCGCTCTAACAGAACATCAGGGTTTCTAAAGCTATTTCACGGTCAGTATATAAAGTAACTTTTTTTGTTATATATTGCAAACGCTAAAAAAAATATTATTTTCTTTTTGTCTCGAATGAACACTTTGTTTTACAATCGAAATATTTTTTTTTATTGTGTGATGCTTTTAAATGAAAAAATTTTACTTTCATGTTTTTTTTTTTTGTACTTTTTTAATTTTTTATATAACTTCAGTGACGATTGTATTGTATGCATTTTTCTTTTATTGTTCTCAGACTTAATTCTCACTTTCTTTTCATTCTAACTTTTGTTTGTCTGTCCCTGGCGAAGGCCTTATGGTTGCAACGTAGGTTTTTCCTTGTCCTTTCGCTTAGTAAGACGTATTACTATTTGTCTTTTTGTTTGTTTGTTTTTGGTTTTACATGATGTGGTTGTCTACTCCCATGCACAACCTTATATTAGTCACCTTGTATGGCATGAATGAAGGTGCCCAGTCTCCAGTAATGTTTATCAGTTTTACTGTTAACTCTCTGTCCATGCCATGATATCAAACTGTCCAGCATCTTCTCTGGAAAACTTTAAAAAAACAGGAAGTTAATAAATATGATGGATAATATTCACTGGTTATTTTATAATTGATGTTGCGTCGCTTAGTTTTGCTTGTTAGGCCACTTTTGAATCCGCTTGGTTTTATAGGTATCGCAATATTTCATTAAGTCTTCTTTACGTGCCTGGCAAAATAAAGTAATCTAGTTTACTTTAGTGCACACGTCATCTACCTAAGAGGTGCACAATTTGGATAAAACTTCAAGCCGTGATAACACGTTAAAATTTCTCCAAAGATAACAAATGTAGGGATAACTTCTCTCTCCAACTTGTTAGACGTGAAACCTGGCAAAACAACATGGATGATATAACGGAGATCAAAACTATATATTTTTATGAATTTTTTTAAAGGCCTAAAAATATATAATTATGGGGAAATAAAACCATTCAAGTCACCAAGTCTGACACAAGGTAAAAAATCGGACAAACCCATCTCAGGCGTCCTTAGTTATTATACGCGCAACAGTCATTTCTTGCAATTTTATTCTTTTATTTAACTTAAGTCCGTTTATTTGAATTCACGCGCAAACGCATTACAGAAGATGCTCGAAAATATTTCAAAAAAACCAAACTTTTAAAAAGTAACTTTTTTTTTAATAAATTTGTATGTTAGGAATTATTTTTATTCTATTCACTTCCGGGTTTCCGAAGTTATTCGACATTAGCTGTTGTTCTATCAGCGAGCCGACTGCATTTGTAGAAACTCTTTTTTTTGCAAGACAAGTGACAAACAGCATCAGGAAAGAGTATTTTTCTCTAATTTCTATAGTTTTCATGTTAGGGGACTCCACTTAATTCTCACTTTCTTTTTCATTCTGTTTTGTT
The DNA here is from genome assembly GCA_024509875.1 of Oreohelix idahoensis. Lineage (NCBI taxonomy): Eukaryota > Metazoa > Mollusca > Gastropoda > Stylommatophora > Oreohelicidae > Oreohelix > Oreohelix idahoensis. Next base: position 434,016 of record JAMPIV010023006.1, on the reverse strand, counting down.
TGTCTGTCCCAAGGCGAAGGCCAAACAGACAATAATGCAACGTAGGTTTTTCCTTGTCCTTTCGCTTAGTAAGACGTATTACTATTTGTCTTTTTGTTTGTTTGTTTTCTGTTTGTTTTACGTGATGTGGTTGTCAGCTCACACGCACAACCTTATATTAGTCACGTTGTATGGCATGAATGAAGGTACACAAGTCTCCAGTAATGTTTATCAGTTCTACTGTTAACTCTCTGTCCATGCCATGATATCAAACTGTCCAGCATCTTCTCTCTTCGCAGGAACTTCAACAGGAAGTTATAAATGATATAATATTACTGTATTATATAAATGACTGTTGCGCGCTTATTTTTGCTTGTAGCTTTTGAACCCTTGTTTTATAGGTATCCAATATTCATTCAGAGTTAATGTCCAGGGTTCTTTCTTTATGTGCCTGGCAAAAAAGTATTAGTTTACTTTAGTGCACACGTCTCTTTTTCCAAAGAAAGTAATAACTGCTGAGTGACGGTTTATAACTTTAATAAACATGACGAACTTCACAATAGACCCATTGATGTGGTCAGGCAATTAGAGCACAATCAAGATTAATAATAATAATAGTCACTCATTTGTATGAAATAGCCCTTTCAATAATGAAATACGAAATACAGTTGTATACTTCAATCTACTGACTATTGTATACATGAATATATCTTATGGGCCATACACACACACCCAGATACACATCTCAACAGCCCGACGGCTGGAACTCCTCTCCCCTAATTTTTTCCCTACACTTTTCTGCTAAATTCTCTTCTCTTTTTGCACACGCCTCGTTAGCAATCCTTGCCTGCAATTTGCGAGCTTGTCACACTGCCAGTCTCATCACGTGACATAGAGTGGCTATTGGGCTGGAGTAGCGAAGCGGCGTCCTGGGCATTCAAACTACTGCATTTTCTAACTCCCAACAATGACCAAGATTTAAGAAGGTACGTTATGGCCAACAGGTTTTTTCAAATGAAACAAAAAAGGACAGAAACTGACGGGTTAGTACAAAAACAAGTCATTTCATTCATAATGTTGAATGTCTCTACCTCTTTTTTGCTTCAATCTTTCCGGTTTTCACGATATATTCTAACTTTTTTTTTCTCATAACGCGCCCAAAAAAAGTGGATTGTGTCCTTATCTTGTGAGTAATAATACGTTATCTTTGGGCACTGGTTCCTTTCAAGACATCCTCATTACTCTTTTTAGCTGTCCATTATATTCGTAATAATTTTCTGTAAAACCGCTTCTTTGTGGCCTCAACTGCTTTTCCTGCTTGTTTACTTAATGTCCATGACTAGCTTACGTGTGTCAGGATTGGGTCTATGTAACACATAATTTATTCTTACTTCCACTGGCAAAGAGTAGTTGAATATAATACTATTCATTTTATGGAATGCTGCTTTTGCCTGAGCCCAGTGGCGTCATTACAATGTAAAGGAACCTCGGGCACAAATTACACTTCCGTAACTGCATTGACTTGAACGACACAGATGCAAGCATATCATCTGACAGATGTGACACGACAGGAAACTTGCTGTCAGAGATAAGTTGTGTGATTGAGAAATAACGAGACAGTAATTATCGGAATATTTAGTATGTGGCATACGGGACATGACGGTTTCGCCAGATTAACCAAATAAAACATTTTTTTTTAAATTGACTGGTCAAAACTTAGCCTACGGATACACCGAGAAAATCATCCTATATGGCAGCTGTAGGAAAGCCAGGAACTGTGGTGATCAACTTTAGAAATACTGAATTCTCGAAAGATCTATCTTGGTAAAATCACGTCTGTTTTTCAGGTTTCACGGTCTGTGGAATTTGTAACAACTGGAATTCATAAGTGGAATTTGTAACAAATGAAACTCATATAAGTGGAATTTGTAACAACTGCAACTCAAATGTGGAATTCGTAACAACTGAAACTCATATGAGGAATTTGGAACAACTGCAACTCACATGCGGAATCTGTAACAACTGCAACTCATATGCGAAATTTGTACTAACAACTCATATGCAGAATTTGAAACAACTGCAACTCAAATGCGAAATTTGTAATAACTGCAACTCATATGCGAAATGTGTAACAACTGCAACTCATATGCGAAATTTGTAACAACTGCAACTTCTTCTTCTTCTTCTTGCGATCGCATCTTTGATGATTACACCGTCAGACGAGTTCTCATGATGAATTCGACTGTTGTTTGAAGTTCCTCTTTAACTCCATATAGCTTTGAGTTTAGTGTTGAGTCATTGGGCCAGTATATCTTTCTTAACTGGTCATACAGAGGATAGTCCTGTAGAACATGCTCAGCAGTTTGTTCGTTTAATCCACATGTGCACAGTGGTGAAGCAGACAATCGTAACTTGTGCATGTGTTTATTCAGTTTGTTATGCCCTGTCCTGAGGCGAAAAATAGTTATCTGTCCCTGCCGGTCGAGAGTGTGATAGTCGTCTTTGGGTTGGTTCTGTTCTCTTCTGATAGTCTGGATAGCTCTCTTTTTCTCAAAGTATGTGACTTCATTATCTTCTTGTTCACATTCTCCTCCCTTTTTTGCAAGTTTATCTGCCTTTTCATTTCCGGGTACACCACAACGAGATGGTACCCACTGAAGTATGGTTCTCTTTTTGGCAGCTACCTTGTTTAGCTCATTTCTCAGATGCGGGAGTTTACCACCCTTGAGAGCTTGCAGGACAGACAGTGCATCTGTGAGGATGACTACCTGGTGGCAGTCAGAGTTGGTGTTATAAATCATATTTGCAGCTTGCTCTAGAGCTTGAACCTCAGCTGTATAGTTGGAACAGAATTTACCAGTGGGAATGTGCCTAGTCTCATAGTGGTTGTCAGGATATGAGATAAAGACACCGGCACCTCCATTCCTAACAGCATTAGTTGCTGATCCATCTGTATAGGCATGTATCCATGATTGATCGGGATAGCTTTCTTGGATCATACTCAATGTAGCAGTTCGTTTTTGCAGATCATTATACTCACATCCACTTGTGAGACCACTGACTGATGTATTAATTTGGAGGGCACTGCTGGCCTGCTCCCATGGTACAGGGTATAGGGTGGGCTTCAGTGGTGTTGTCTTCATGGATAGGTCTTCTTGATGCTGTCTTATAAGTCTTTTTCCCCGATGCACAAAGCTGCTACGCTTTAGACGTCCCAATGCCAGATCATCTAGTCTTGCCTTCATTGGGTGCATTGGCATACTGTTGTACTTTTCCATCTGGATCATGGTTTTTGTGTCTCTTCTATGGGACAGTGTCTGTAATCCAGCAACCTTCTGCATCTCTGTTATTGGTGTAGTTTTCATGGCTCCTGTAATGAGCCTGAGAGCTTGATTTTGCACCTTGTCCAAAGACTGCAGATGTGAGTTAGCAGCTGATGACCGTGCTGCTGAGCTAAACTCTAAGTGTGGTCTTATTACTCCATTATAAATCTTCTTTAGATTTCGTTCATTTGCTCCCCAGTTGGTACCTGCTAATTTTCTGAGTATGCCTAGTCGTCTTCGGACCTTTCCTTCTGCATTTTCAATATGCTTATTCCATGTAAGCCTTTGGTCAAATGTCACCCCAAGATAGGTGGGGTAGCTTTCTTCCTTGATCACGGTTGTCCCTAGGTGTATGTTAGCTGATTTGTCCTTGGGGGCGAGGGAGAACAGTGTTGTGGAGGTTTTGTCTGTGTTTATTGTGATAAGCCATTTCTCTGCCCATGACACTAGCATGTCTGCTGCCCGCTGCATTCTATAATTTGCTGTGGTGACATTCTCATCAGCGCACCAGAGTACTAGGTCACCTGCATATAAGGCAGCTTTAACTCCTGCAGGGAGATCTTTCACCAGGTCATTGATGTAAACAAGGAAGAGTGTTGGGGAAATTACTCCTCCTTGAGGTACCCCCTGATGGAGCAACACTTTTCTGCTCTGCAGACCGTCAAGAGTGACTCTAGTCCTCCTGTTATGCAAGTATGACTGGATCCATTTCATCATGTTGCCTTGGATTCCACTTCTCCTAAGTTTTGCAATGAGGCCATCTTTCCACACCTTGTCAAAGGCCTGCTTGAAGTCGACCCAGATCGTTAGGACCTTTTTCTTCTCCTGGAAGGCATCTTCTATTGCTTGAGACAAGTAAGTAACTTGGTCTTCTATACTGTAGCATTCTCTAAATCCAGCTTGTTCCGGCACCAGGATCTGCTCAGACTCTAAATACCATTTCAATCTGTGGTTGACTATTCGCTCCATAGTCTTCCCAACACAGCTTGTGAGACTGATTGGCCGGTAACTTGCAGCCTCGGTCTTACATTTCCCTTTCTTTAGTATGGGTATTGTGATGGCTTCTCTCCATACTTGGGGTACCGTTCCTTTCAACTAGCTGTGGTTGAATATCTCAAGCAGTTTTGTCTTTGCTGCTGAGCTCAGATTTACTAGCATTTCGTTGCTGATTTTGTCTGGGCCAGGTGACTTTTGAAACTTAAGCTTGGAAATAGCCTTCTGTAGTTCTCCTAGTGTGATGGGTTCCCTCATTGGGGCAGGAGTATCTGTCTGTCCCATGGTTGCCAGTATTTCTTTTCTTATCTCTCTCTGATGGTCTATGTTAATGGGTAAGTTGCTTTCTGAACTGTATCTTCTAGCAAACAAGTCTGCAGCTTGTTTTCCTCTGAAACGTTTGCCACCTTCATCCAATGTGATAGTCTGCCTTGGTGAGGAACGCTCTTCATTTAGAGACTTGACTAATCTCCAAAGTTTCCTGCCGTCTTTCTCAAGGTTCAGCGATGCCGTTTTAGTTCTCCAGCTTTTCCGTTTTTCTTCTAGCTTTGTTCTCTGAAACTCTGCTACAGCCTTTTTCCATTTGTTGTGAGTTTCAAGTGAAGGCTGAGACTCTGCATCCTTTCTAGCCCTGTCCATAGCTTCCTGACGTTCTTGGAGTGTGCTGGACCAGTATGGTATGTAGTTACGCCGGCATCCTTTGGGAATGGTTTCTTTTGCAGCTTGTAGTATGCATCTGTTGAAGTCTTTTACCACTTCATTAATGTCTCTGTTCTGTACCTTGAGTGTAGACAGCAGCGTGTTCACCTGATGCCTGAATAAACCCCAGTTGGCTTTTTTGTAGTTCCATCTTGTAATGGCTGGGCCTGTACTGAGAGTTGCACTCTGGACAGTAAGAAGGATTGGGCGATGGTCGCTTCCTCCTAGTTGGTCTCCTACTTCTCTACTAATAGATCCAGCTATATCTGGTGTGGAGAAGGCAAGATCTGGTGTTGAAGTTGTGTGCCATCCTCTGGAGTAGAAGGTAGGAGTATCTGTGGCATTATTGATTAGGATTAGGGAGTGGTCATCTTGCCAAGTTTCAACCTCTTCACCTCTGTGATCCAGATGGTTATAGCCCCAGCTCTGGGAGTGGCTATTAAAGTCTCCAACTGCTATAAAGTTGGTGGCTGGTACCTGTATAGAGCTGAGACTCAGGGGTTTGTTGTTCGGACAGTAATAGTTCAGGAGTTCTATTTCCATCTTGTCTACCTTTAGCTGCAACAGCTGATATTCTGCTCCATCCATGAAGGTTTTCCTTTCGTGTGCAGGAATGTTATTCCTTACAAGAGTAAGTACTCCTCCTTTTCGTCTATCTTTTCTGTCGGATCTGAAGCATTGATATCCCCTTATTTTAAAGGTTTGATCTGCTTTCAAGTGAGTCTCTTGGATACAGCAAACACTGACTTGCTTCTCATACAAGATGTTTTCCAGCTCTGTCTTTTTGCTGTATCCAGCCTGCTTGCTGTTCACTCCCTCTGCATTCCAGTGCATCATGACAAGTGGCACTCTGGGTTTCTCTTTTTCTGTTTTGTTTTGGTCAGTAGTTCTCCTCCGCCGTCTGCTGACTCCACAAGACGGTCTAGAGGGTCCTCCAGTAGCTGAGGGTGGGCTCTGTCGAGGCTCAGAGCCCGGCACTGCACCTGCCTGGTGGAGCTCCACAGGGCGAGCACCAGTACGAGATTTATTTGACGGTGTACTCTCCATAGAAAAAAAAAAGCGAGTTGCGTGATACTGTGGTTTCCGGTGCGCCTTCTGGCCCAGTATCTACGACTTTAGCACCTGTTCAACGGGAGAGTGGGCTCATCCCTAATCTGTTTATGTTCCCAGTAGTAGACTATTCGCAAGCAGCCTGGGGGTGTCACTGCTCTGCGCGGACCTTGTTTACCGAGGCGGCGTCCGAGCTCGTATGGTGAAAATATGGTTGCGTTATCTTCAAAAAAGCCCTGTCTTTCCCGTGGCTTTTCTGCCATCCTGCAACTTTGAGTTAGGGAGTTCTGAGCTCCAGTCTCTTTCCCAGGCATTTTATCCTGGCCTGGCACGCATACAGAGGACCCCACTTCTGGTTCTAAGTTAGCAGTTGGGGATAGGTGGGGTAGCACACTGTGCATTCCCCGTCATCCAGGGGGCTCTCCAACTATGCAGAGCTTGCACAATGCTGTGCTCTGGTTCTGGGCTCTCCCATGGAATCCTCACGTCCTGCACTGAGCCACTTCCAGATACCCACCACCTGCCAACCCTCCATTGTAGAAATCTCCTGCATGCGGCCATCCAGTCAAGAGCCAGTATTAAGTCTGGTGCCCAAGTGACCCCCCCAAGCTCAGTGTGCAATGCTGGGTTCTCATCATGCTGCAACACAGGGGTCTGGAACAAGGGCAACTCATTTGCGGAATCAGTCACAACTGCAACTCATATGCAGAATTTGTAACAACTGCAACTCATATGCGGAATCTGTAACAACTGCAACTCATATGCAGAATTTGTAACAACTGCAACTCATATGCAGAATTTGTAACAACTGCAACTCATATGCGGAATCTGTAACAACTGCAACTCATATGCAGAATTTGTAACAACTGCAACTCATATGCAGAATTTGTAACAACTGCAACTCATATGCAGAATTTGTAACAACTGCAACTCATATGCAGAATTTGTAACAACTGCAACTCATATGCGAAATTTGTAACAACTGCAACTCATATGCAGAATTTGAAACAACTAAAACTCATATGCGAAATTTGTAACAACTGCAACTCATATCACTTCTATATGATCTGTTTCCTACAATGCCACTGGAAGAGTAGTGGAAAATTAAAGTTAATGGATATTTTACCGAATGTTAACTTCTTTCTTCTTCTTCTTTGGTCCTTGGTCGCTGACTGACAAAGCAGTCAGTGACCATCACGCCTAGTGGCGTCTTCTAGGGCAACAACTGTGTCCACTTTGCTAGTATATTTAATTCTGCTTTTAATTCCGCCGACCACTACACGTTGCTGGCCCCCTGACATGTCCAGCTGGACAGTTGTTACGCCACTGCCTGTGCCATTCTATGTACTCTTGACCTCTGAGAATAATAATTATATATCATCACTTCCAGAAACACGCTTACTTCAAAAGTGTGCACCGTCTACGCTCTGTAACTATCCAAAGTAGTCTTTAAAAATGAATAGTATTGCTTCGTTTCAATCACTCAATCTAGATACAAGGTCCGTCGGTTATATTAGGGCGCATGACCAACTACAAAAGACCTTACGGTCGGCTGTGTAGACATTATCCATTTTAAACAATGGTCGGTTTATATGACAGACCTGAATTACTATAAACATTATATTGACCTTTTTGAGTCAAGTACAGAAAAAAAGACACTCAAAGCCATTTGCTTCGCATCAGATTTCAAGAATACAGCTTTTAATTTCATTTATGTAATAATAATAATAACAGTTACACCTCCTAATTTTATTAGTGTCCAGCTTGTAATAATTCCCCTCGCACTTGAAATCTGTCTTTTCAGTGTGCACTTTCGGGAAATTAGGGAAAGACGCGCATTCCGAGGCACGCCCATTGAAAAAAACGATACCCCCTTCTCTGAAAAGAGCAAGGGTGTATAGACATCAAAGTGGGGTCAAGCTATGTAAGTTCTCAGAGAAGATGATGATGATGTTTGTACTCTGAGTCCCTAACCGCTACCTCTTAAGATCCCAATTTGGTAAATGATTAACTGTGTTATTATTATTTGGCTACGTCTAGGGTAATTTATCTAATATAACAGTTATTAATTTCACAACAGACTTTAACTTTTAATAAAATTATTAAGCAAGACTGTATGAAATTTTTATGCACAATTTAATTGTCCTGAACCTCAATCTTTACAGGTCAGGAATACTCAAAAGCAATAAAATTACATTTACACATCAAAATAAATATACTGGAAAAAACTGTTCCATTTTTGTAGAGTGTTCACTGGAATAAATACACATACAGTTTCTGTTCATATAAGTGATAACGTCTGCTATTACTATGCTATAAGTTCTCTTCATTATTTTGATGGTCTTATCTATTCATCCTAAAAAGGGTTGTAAACCTAGTTTGATTACTCTTGGGTGAATGATTGGATAAACTGACACTGGCCTTTTTAAAGGACTTATCTTAGAATGTTGCTGCTGCTGTTCATATACACAAGTCAGGACCACAAACTTTATAGCTCCTGACTGAGAAGATGGGGTCTGGCTCCAGATATATAAGGAACTCTCATCTCCCACAAACTTCCTCTCAAGTGAATGCAGCCACGAGGTAATTTCGTGATATAACCTGGAATAAAAGGACAACCACTTTCCATGTAGAAGTCTGCCTCAATTCACACACCCACAAACAACACTAAGTCTTACCCTTTTTCAGTTATGGTGGTAACAAGTTGCACAAGACCTAGAATTTCTTTGCCTACAGTCCGTTCCATGTGATCATTCTTTCTCTGTATTGATTCAATGTTAGCGTCCTTAGTCCATGCTTGGCTTCCGTACGATAATCATGTTAAGTACCAAACAGCATGTGACCTATTGATTACTTCATTCTAACCTTTCCTGAACGTTTATCACATGATCTTTGAACAGTGTGTCACTCCAGAAGAAAATACCAATTTAAATCACTACTAACACTTACTATCTTAATTTGTTGCCATATTTGCAAACACTATACACATTTTTGTCATTTCGAACATGTCTGCAAAACTACACACATTCATAAATGGGTCAGTATGGCACAACATATTTGTTTCACTTTCCACTTAGCATTAACACATACTCTGGCTATACACAGGTTAATAATTAACAAAATATGCAAATAAATATATCTTTCTTTACCCTCAGGCAAATATATTCACACACACACAAGCTGAACTGGCCTTCTACGGGATCTAGAACTGCTCTCAGATCAAAAGGCAAAGACTTGGTCGTTCTGTCTTTTAGTTTCTGTCAGCTCGGTGCAAATTTTTGAATCGAATGGCCCAGATCGTACTACCTTGTTACTATTTATAGAACTACATCCGCCCAATCGGAGGCAAAGTCAAAAAGTCTTTCTAGGAATTTTGACTTAGGCGATTCTGAGCTCGCTTGTATAATCTGAATAATTTTAAATATTTTATATTATAGTTATTACTGGACCGATTTTAATTATCCAAAGTGATAATTAAACGGCCAATTTCTCTCTATCGTTCTATATAGTTTTCCCTTAGTTATTCCTTTGCATATCAATCTGGGTAATTTTAAAGTAATTAAATTTGGCATTACCCTGATATGAAAATATCACTAAAATAAATTTTTCTACTACAATAAAATGTTATCATGCGTGAATATTTATGCTTATGTGTTAAGCAATATCAGCGCTATAATTTGAGATATTTCCTTCTGTTTAACTATCTTTAGTTGTGAAGAAATAAAATTTCTTCGTTTGGCCAAAAACACAAAATAGCCTCTATTGTCACGTCAACCAAAATTTTCTTATCACTACAAGAAAAGGAAACAATTTGATTGGTTGTTAAATTTGTACTATACTCTTAGATAATTTTTGTTGGGCGGTAACTTTTGACTTGGTTCCTAGACAAATTCAAATACACTAGATACATTTTTGGCGGTAAATTTGACTGGGTTCTTAGACAAATTTCAAATCCTATAGTTAACGTTAGATTCAAATACGATAGCTAGTTTTCGACGCGGGGAATTTGAGCGTGGTGTCATACAGATTTAAAATTTTTACGACACCCTCCTTATATTTAAGGTAAGTATGAATAAGTATCGATATCTTATAGCTATATTTAGCAGTAGATAATGAATGGGGTTCGTTATATGTGCAGTAACTCGGCCGATTTAGTCGCCGAAATCCCGAAACGCCCTTAAATAATCATTCAGAGTTGGATAATAGAAGGTTTATTTTGAATTTTGCCGTGTGTGTTTTTAATAGACCTACGTACCAAGGAAAGATTTTAAAAGATACCTGTACATTTCCAAAACATGTCGTGATAAAACAGTATAACATGTAAAAGGCACTGAATTAATTTTACAAATTAACGCTACACAGGAAACACGGGACGTTTCGGGTTTCACCCTTCGTTAGCCACAGTTACAAACAGGCAACAAGGACAAGAAATATAGACAAGTTAAAAGAAAAATACTATAGACACTGCAAACACATAATATATATATATGAAATATAACAACACAGTGAAGAGCAATGATAAAACATGGAAAATACAAAACCGATAAAATATCAGTACAAGAAATTCAACAATCAACGAAAATTAAAAGCAGAAATGGCTTAACAAAACAAGAGATCCTGCTTTGATAATCGACGCTAAAATGTCTGGTGAAGCTATGAACACTGATCACAATGGCGTCAAATCATAAATGAAAGTGACGTCATAAAAATAACAAACAGGACACGAAACGAAACACAAGCTTCATAAATGAAAGATTGTGAAAAAGCGACGGATGAACTAACATAGTCTAAAATAGAGGAATGCCAATGAATAACAGAGTCAAGGAAAATGATGTTGGACATTTAGACCATCAGGAGAAAAAACGTGAAAAAAACAGTCGTTATTTAATTGATTGACATTTCAGTTCATTTACTTTCTTTTTTTCAATTCTCCCCATGTCAGTTTTGACGGGTTTCCCCATTCCTCCATAACTAATGCCTACAGATAAATGACCACCGGAGGATTAGTGCCCTCGTGAGGGCATGCATCAGAAAGAAAACAAAATAATAATTCCCCTTTGCTCAATGTCGTGTTTTGGCGGGTTAAGTGCTCGTATTAATAATAACAAAATTAATAAGAATAAACTTTTATTTAAAAAGCTGACATTGCACTCCAACGGAAACAATAAAACTGTATGCACAGCAGCAGAAATATTTCAATTGAAAAACAAGGACTTCAAAAGGTTTCGGATACCAAGAATTGTCTACCCTGTCACTAGTAAACAAATATATGCGCGGTCGATAAAAAAAAGCTCCGGTTACATAAGATAAATTGTTTTTTTTTTTTAATGATTAGCTTTCAATAAAGCTGACCTTTAAGGTTCATCAAACTTTCCGATCGCAAGCCACCCTGAGAGAATACATCTGCTGCATATTCTGACATTGTGCATCTATTTGTGACGATGCGCGTTTGCCTTATTTACACTGTTCACGTCCAGTGGGCTGACTGAACGGGGCTGTCCGACGGCCCACAGCGGTATGGAAGCCCACTCCCCTAGCCTCCATCTAGCTTAACTGGATACGTGGTTAGAGCCAATAACCCTTACTGCCGCCAGGGGCTCGTTGCCCGGGAGTCCAGATCACTGTCGGTCCGCCCCTGTTCTCGTCTTATCTAGGTCAGGCTGAAAAGCTGCTGGGTAATTAAGCTAGAATTAAGCCATCGTTAGCCTGTAGTAGTAGTATAAGCAGTATTAGTTCCGGTTGTAGCAGTAGTAGTTCTTGTTGTTATTATTATTGTAGTTGTTGTAGTAGAACTAGTAGCAGTAACAGCAGCATAATGTAGTTGATGTTGTTGTAGAAGTAATTGTAGTATAAGTAGTTGTAGTAGAAGCAGTTACAGTAGTAGTGATAGTATTAGCAGTAATATGTGTTGTTGTTGTAGATGTAGTAGGGGTCGAATATTACTGTATTAGTTGTTATAACAGAAGCTGTTGTAATAGAAGATGGTGCAGTAGCTGTAGCAGAAATAGTTATTGTGGTAGAAGTATATGTAGTAGTAACAGTACTAGTAGCTGCTGTTCTTGTTGTTATTGTTGTAGTTGTTGTAGTAGAGATAATAGTAGCAGCAGCAGTAGCAGTAGTAGTTGTTATTGTTGCTGTTGCTACTTTACTAGGAGCAGTAGAATATTAGCACTTGCGGTGGTGATAGTTGTTGATGTTGTCGCTCGTGATGATAATTCATTTTGTAATATCAATCAACGAGCCCTACTACACCACTATATTCTAAATATTCAGTTCAATATTGTGTAAATACTAAAAATACTTCAACATGAAGTACCATAAATTATATAATATTACTGTTTTATATAATGACCAAGATTTACGAAGGTATGGCCGACAGGTTTTTTTTCAAAAGAAAAAAAAAACGACAGAAACTGACGGGTTAATACAAAAACAAGTCATTTCATTCATAATGTTGAATATTTTAAGGTACTTCTGTGTACATTTTTGTTGACTATTCAGAAATAAAACAAAATATCCTGAGGGAATCCTTAGGTATTTTATTATCATGAAGGCCCAATAAAGCAATCAGTGAGACAATGACAGCATATGAAATAATGACAAGAAGACGCTGAATAACCAAATTTAAGCAAAATCTATAGCCATTGAGAACTGGGTCATTGTACAGTATTCGCATCAAAGAATTAATTTTGCACTGAACTATCTCAAGACATAACCGTTCGTTTTTCATAACTATTCATAACTGTTCATAACTATTCAGACACAAAATTGCCTGGTGATGTCCGGAAGACGAAATATTTGTCGTATCCAGAAGAATGTATTGTTATAGTGTGTCATTTTCGCACAAACATAAGTACATGGCCAGGAGATAAATCTTGCAGACCAGAACATTCTTTTGTGCGCGGAGACAAAGGCTCTGAGTTTTGCACCCACAGAATACATTTTCATGTCATACTTTGTAATGCTTATAAATCATTTAGAACTATTTTCCCGTGAACTTTATAGAAAACAGATCAACAATTTGAAACTGATGTGAAAAAATCAGCGGTGATATTATGTATTTCTACAATGGTTTATAATCCACCAATGTCAACCACCGTGTCAACTCTCAGCAGCTGTCGTAAGATTTTATTAGCTGTTTATCTAGGGCATTTTGCTTCGCAATTGCTGATTGGTCCCTTCCAATTTCTGTATTTCCTTTTAGGTTTGGCATCTGTATTTAAATAAATTAGGGGGCTTATTTGTTAATATTCTTTCTTCTTTGATCCTTAGCCGCCGACTGTCAAAGCAGTCAGTGGCCATCACGCCTAGTGGCGTCTTGTAGGGCAACAACAAATTGATTCCACTTTGCTCGGTCGGTGGCCATCCTTCGTACAGTGCCCCAACTCTGGTTCATTCTTTGCATCTCAGCCTCCACAGTCCTCCGCCAGGTTGTTTTTGGTCGGCCTCTCTTTCGTTTTCCTTCAGGGGTCCAAAGCATAGCTGTTCTTGTGATGGCATCGGGGTCTCTTCTGAGGACATGACCAACCCAGCTCCAGCGTCTGCCAGATATGATGGTGTGCATGTCCTCTTGCTTGCTACGAGTAAGCAGATCTTGGTTAGTGATGGTATTCGGCCACAAGATTCGGTGAATTTTTCTTAGGCATGTTGTGTGAAAAGAGGACAATTTCGACATTTCCTTCTCTGTAAATCTCCAGCATTCCGCACCATAGAGAAGGACAGAAAGCACACAGCTCTGATATAATCTTAATTTTGTGCTTGTGCTGTATTGGGAGGACTTCCAGATGTTGTTTAGGCTAAAGAAGGCTGTTCTTGCCTTATTCATTCTGATGTTGATGTCTTTGCCTGCCCCGCCGTCTGGTGTTACTATGCTTCCTAGGTATGTGAAGGTGTCTGTCTGTACCAGTGTATTTAAATAAATTAGAGGGCTTATTTGTTAATATAAACATCTGTATTTAGAGCGTCCGATTGACATAGTGGTTAGAGCGCTGGTCTCTCGCGGCAAATGTGTCTTGTTTGAATCACGGTCCTGACACGGTCCAGTCTACCCAGTTGTAAATGGGTACGTGACTTTGAGTTAGGGAAGGAAAAGGCAGTTAGGAAGGGAGCTAGTCACCCCACCTCTCGATGCTGGACCTAGTATGGTGAAGTCTGTAACACTTCACTCCCCTACGGCAGTATTACCTTTACCTTATCTGTATTTAACGTGTGTCAAGTAAAGTAGTTCCAGCGCAAGGTTATCTGGGCAGAGGTCGGGTTCACAACATGGTAGCGTCAAACTCCAGGCAACCCAGCTGTAAATGTGTACATAACTCTGCTCTTGAGTTAAGAGAAGGTAAAGGCAGCGAGAAAGGTAACTGGTCACACCCACCTCATAAAGCTGGACTTAGTACAGTTAATTCTCGGACACTTTCCTCTCTACGGCAGTATCTGCTGTGGGACTACGTTTACTTTTTTTCGTGCATTTCTGCTTAAAGAATAGGATACTGCTTCCTCAGACATGTCGTAAGAGGCGACTAGCAGGGGTTGGGCATACGGTTAGCATGCGCTTCGCGTAAAACATTAGTATAGAAACAACCACTGCTAGAGCACATTAATGATGCGGTGATGAATGATGCGGTGATGAATGATGCGGTGATGAATGATGCGGTGATGAATGATGCGGTGATGAATGATGCGGTGATGAAAGATGCCGTGATGAATGATGCGGTGATGAATGATGCGGTGATGAATGATGCGGTGATGAATGATGCGGTGATGAATGATGCGGTGATGAATGATGCGGTGATGAATGATGCGGTGATGAATGATGCGGTGATGAAAGATGCCGTGATGAATGATGAGGTGATGAATGATGCGGTCATGAATGATGCGGTCATGAATGATGCGGTGATGAATGATGCGGTGATGAACGATGCGGTCATGAACGATGCGGTCATGAATGATGCGGTCATGAATGATGCGGTGATGAATGATGCGGTGATGAACGGTGCGGTGATGAATGATGCGGTGATGAATGATGCGGTGATGAATGATGCTGTGATGAATGATGCGGTGATGAACGATGCGGTGATGAACGATGCTGTGATGAATGATGCGGTGATGAATGATGCGGTGATGAATGATGCTGTGATGAATGATGCGGTGATGAACGATGCGGTGATGAACGATGCGGTGATGAACGATGCGGTGATGAATGATGCGGTCATGAATGATGCGGTGATGAATGATGCTGTGATGAATGATGCGGTGATGAATGATGCGGTGATGATTGATGCGGTGATGAATGATGCGGTGATGAACGATGCGGTAATGAACAATGCAGTGATGAATGATACGGTGATGAATGATGCGGTGATGAATGATGCTGTGATGAATGATGCGGTGATAAATGATGCGGTGATGAACGATGCGGTAATGAACAATGCAGTGATGAATGATGCGGTGATGAATGATGCGGTGATGAACGATGCTGTGATGAATGATGCGGTGATGAATGATGCGGTGATGAACGATGCTGTGATGAATGATGCGGTGATGAATGATGCGGTGATGAATTATGCGGTGATGAATGATGCGGTGATGAATGATGCGGTGATGAACGATGCTGTGATGAATGATGCGGTGATGAATGATGCGGTGATAAATGATTCGGTGATGAATGATGCGGTGATGAATGATGCGGTGATGAATGATGCGGTGATGAATGATGCGGTGATGAATGATGCGGTGATGAACGATGCTGTGATGAATGATGCGGTGATGAATGATGCTGTGATGAATGATGCGGTGATGAATGATGCGGTGATGAATGATGCGGTGATGAATGATGCGGTGATGAATGATGCGGTGATGAATGATGCTGTGATGAATGATGCGGTGATGAATGATGCGGTGATGAATGATGCGGTGATGAAAGATGCTGTGATGAATGATGCTGTGATGAATGATGCGGTGATGAATGATGATGTGATGAATGATGCGGTGATGAATGATGCGGTGATGAATGATGATGTGATGAATGATGCGGTGATGAATGATTCGGTGCCAGTTTCCCGTAAGGGAACCAGCAGTAGTGATGACCCCATGATCCATAAGGCGTGAAAAGGGAAATGATGATAATTTCTCCTTGGTGCGGGTGTCCTGTAAAGGGACCATGAGCAGTGGTGGTCCAATGGTGATGTTGAGGAGTAACTTCATTTCGTACATACTGATTTGCCCTTCCAGTTCGAAACATTGTAGCGTCACGGTCCAGTCTACCCAGCTGTAAATCGGTGCCTGACTATGTTCTTGAGATAGGGTAGGCAAAGCAACGAGTAAGGGAGCCTGTCACCCAACCATTCGCAGCTGGACCTAGCATAGTGAAGTCTGTAACACTTTATTTCCCTGTGGCAGTATCTGCAGTGGGACTACCGGTATCTTTATTAGTTTGGTTTGGTTTTCAGGATTATCTTCACTGCACACAGACTACTCCATCATTGACCCGATCTCCTCGCTTACATCACACAAGGAAGATCTCAGCACAGTGCACGAACTCCGTAGCACCGGCGAGAATCCCAATGTGCGTATATTGGAATCACACATTCTATAAATATTTTGGTAGTGGGTAGGCTTCTAATTTTTAAATGTTGCCAGGGCAGCGGCCTGATAGGCTTACTCTTTGCGATTTCCAACAGCGGTGGGATTTTTAACGTGCACAACTTGCAAACGGGATTTCCTATTTTTTCGCCCTTATCCGAGTAGGCTAGGCATCCGATCTCACTACCCAGGAGACCAGGGGGAGTATGACATTATTAGGACCACTGGTTCTGAAAAAAAAAAATTTCCATAAATTATATTCCCTCAACTGGGAATCGAACCCGGTACCTCTAGAACGAGGTGGACGCCATACCTCTTAGCCACTCCGACACCTTTATTAGTTTTGTATCAATTGAAATCGTTATGGTTCTTCTGGTCTTTCCAAATTCGGAACAGAACAATTGATTTGCTGAACCTCGATTTGGATCTGTGTATTATCACCGGTCTGAGGTAACCGTACGAACGAACGAACGAACTAACTTTATTTTCGAAGGATTAAGAATTGGGTGCGCAGAACAACAGAACTGATAAATTGCACTGGAGACAGAAAGTTGTGGAAAGACATGATCTTCTACGCCATAAAGCATGGTACTTGAAGAAGAAAAAAAAGTGTTATCAACTCAGATGCTTCTACTCTTCAGGGCTTCTTAACCTGTTCTTAGCCATGCACCCCTTTCATTAATATCTCCAGTTCTGTTCCCTGCGTGTTTTTTTTTTTTTTGGGGGGGGGGGGGGGGGGGGGGGGAAGGGGGGGTCTCCCTTACCTCTCTCCTCCTGGAGGGAACTCCAGAACAAGAACTACCTTGTAATACTATCAACGGGTTTCCTTAATGTGTGTCCTGTCTCTCCCCAACTTCTTCTTCTCTCTTGTTCTTACTGGCACTTGTGGCAGACCTATTTATTGCCGTTGAAGTTTTTTGTGGTGTAAAGTTTATACGGGACAGTGTTATCCGGGCCCTGTCCCAACCTTCCTTAGTCGCCATTACAGCATGCACGGCAGTTTATAGCGTTACTATTCTTTGCTCTTCTTCAGGGCCCTGGTAACATAAGTGCGCTGAAGAGCTTTGCCAGTGTTTATTAACTCTGGTTATCAAATAATAAAAAAAATACGCTTGATCTCCCTTTAGTTCCAAAATGTTCGGGCAGCAACATTTCACGTCGTGGACTTTAAGTCGTATAAATCTCGGGCTAGCGCAGTTGCTATGGCGACGACCCGTGGAAACTGTCGCGAAAGGCTCTTTACATAAAACCTTGTTTTCTGCTTTGTTTGCAAGAAAACAGACCAACCTATCACCAGAAATATCCCCAGCAACAAACTCCATAACTGTGCAATCAAATCACAACCCTAGACCAGACAAGCAAAATCAATTTAGCTACCAGAAAAGAAAAAAAATATATATACGACGAGAAAAATTTCAAAAGCAAGCAATGACAATATAAAGGGAATCAAATAGGCTGGACAAAAGAGACACTAATCTACCACAGACATGCTCGTCTGATGTCTGGAACTTGGGGAAATTTTTGGTCATAAATAAATTCGTACATTATTGCCCGGGCTATTTGTCGCATTAAATCTTTTTTTTTCCCCTTCTTTTCGTGGTGGTGGGGGGGGGGGGGGGGGGGGGGGGGGGGGGGGGGGAAGCGTGGATGGAAAAGATAAAAACTGGCGCAACTGATAATAAAACACTAAAGTCTGGAGCTCGCGTCATGGCAAAGTAGGGAATCAATAGACTTGGTATTTGGACGGTATCATATTCGAACGAGAGAAAGCACACAACATAATAATAATCATTATAAATAAATTTCATCACAGATGACAAGACCTAGACAAGTGCCAGTGGAACAAGAGATGAGAAGAAGACGCTGGAGATGGACAGGGCACACATTGAGGAAACCTGTTGATAGCATTACAAGGCAGTCATTTCTCTGGAACCCCCGGGTAAGTGAGGTAGAGGAAGGAAGACAACTGGAGACAGACATGCGTGGGAAGAAGGAGACATGGAAAGACCTTGAGCTGATGGCACGGGACTGGACGACTTGGCATACGTTTGTTGAAGGCCTATGCTCCTTTGGGAGTTGAAAGAAGAATAATAGATGAAGAAGAAAATTATGGGCTTCAAAATATAGTTTACTCAGCAAGTACATGTATTTAAAGGTCTTACTTCAGACTGCACGGTCTTTTGTATTTGGACTTGCGCCCTAATATGTTGGTGTTTGCGTTCGTTCTCAGTCATAGCTTTCTCTTACAGTGCTGGCTGTTAGTTTTGAGCGGGAAGTACACTGTGTCGTAATTTACAGCTAGGCTGCGATATCTGCGCCTTTCGGCCCGACACAGCCGATTTCAGCAAGCAATTTACAGTACGGGTCTCCTTCCTAGTCACCTCACACTTATATGTATGCTATACCTCATGTCCATCCAATAATGCAGTGAGGTGGCTGCACCAGTGAGCGCCATCGGAGCCGAGACGCAACTCTGCCGGATATCTGGGAGGCCCCGTTTCCGAGAACACCACGTACAACCAATTGAGGCATAGTTCGCCGTTTGGAGGCGCCCTAATATAACCAACGGACTTTTAGTCTAGGTTAAACGGTGCGCGTCTGACCAAGTCGAGGCAAAACTTCTGTTAAAAAAAAGGTATTACAAATTTACTTTTTAATTTTCGTATCACTGTTGTCGTAATAAGGAGATGAAAAGTTGGGCTCTTGAGCTAGGTCTGTCGCACTGGCTGTTGTATGGCTCGCGTTGTTGTAGGATGTCTGTGATGTTGTCTATCCATCTGCCTCTTGGTCATTTCTCTGCTCTGAAACTAGATCTTCTAGTGTTACAGAAGCGTGCTGGTAAATTTATCGGGCCCCATTCTCATGATATGGTCAAATCACTTAATATTCTGCATGTTTATACACTTGATTATATTATTATTATTATACACTTGATGCAGGATGTAGTTCTAACATTTTTTCTGAATTATCGTTTCTCATTATGTGTCTCCTGGTAACATTGACAGAAACATTGACAGTAACATTGACAGAAACATTGACAGTAACATTGACAGTAACCTTAATTGTAAGGCATACTACACTAATATTTGTCACTATCAATACGCCTGAAATGGTATTTATTGATCTCTCTCGGCACAGGTGCCGGGCTCGATTCTTGGTATCGGCACGATAGAGTCTACCCAGCTATACATGGGTATCTGACTTTTTTCTTGAGTTAGGGAAGGAAAAGGCAGTGAGGAAGGGGACTGATCACCCCCACCTCTTGGTGCAGGACCTAATAAAGTAAAGTCTCTAACTCTTCATTCCCCTACGGCAGTATATGCTTAGGGACTACCTTTAGCTTTTCACAAAGAAAAACATTCAGAGAAATCAGGGCTGAACGAACGTTTCCTATTGCCATGGATTAGCATAAAAGCTAAGAATGATATAAGCAAATAACTTAACATCTTCAGATTTCTTAGAAAGCGTAAAAGTTGCGCGAAGAGCTTCAGAAGGAAGACATAAATTGGACATGACATTGCAAATACTTGACTAAGTTTCCGAGAAGCACCATTACGCTTGACAGCTGGGGATTGTACCGTATTGTAAGTAGTAAACAACATCAGACTAACTACTAACCCACGTAGGAAGTTAATATTAACAAATACTGACTAAATGCCAATGGCGTGGTAACAATAAGAGGCAAATCCAGAAAATTACGCATATTTGTTCGGCTTTACTTGTCCATGAAAACTATCAAAAACATTAAAAATTCATTAAGATCCAACGCTTACGGGTGTAATCTTCCGTTTCTTTTCAAAAATGTGTCTTGGTCGCGGTAATATATCAGCGTTAGTCTGGTACTTTCCAACAATTTTAGTCGAGTAAAGTCTTTTTTTTTTTTCGGTTCTCAAAGTATTCGTGAAATAAAGGCGCTACTTCCCCATGACTTCTGTCTCTCACACATACGCGGAATAAGAAAGATATTATGAATACAAAATTCCAAAGTATCGCTGCCAGATGGCGCCTCGGTAGCCAGAGCGCTAAACATTGATGATTTCATGACCTGTCTCGTTTTTTAATACACGAGGACTCATCTTTATGTAGGTAAGAATCTTCTGCATGATTAATTCTTAATCAATTTTTATAATTGGTAGTTGTATACCTATTATATTTGTTTAAATAATGAGTAGAGAAAGAATTAGTAAACTTTAGTATAATCGCAAATATTCTTTAATGATTTTGTTGTTTTGTTGTCTGATTGCTTCCCTTTGGAAAGTGGAAAAATGGGTCAGCGAATTTATATCACTTGAAAAAAAGGTAAATAAAAATTAAAATTGTTTTTCAAAACAAACAAATCCCTATCACACACACACAAAAAAAAGGTACAAATTTAGAGTATTTTTAACAACTTCACTCAATACTAGCATACTTTAGAATCAACAAAATGAATTTCAAGATAGATCCGCAGTCTTCTAAACATGCTGCAGACACTGAAATATTAAGACGTTAGGTTCAGTTCATCCCCTGTCATTGTTTTGGCGGTTATACTTTCTCATTATTAGATCAAATGAAAGCACACACAAAAATGCCGTAACAAAACTTCAGGTGAAATCAGCACTTCTGTTGTTTCGGTGGGAATGCTCTGAACGGTGGGAATGATCTGAACAGTCCGAACGCAATGCACTAACAGATACAGACATAAGAGAAATCTCCTTTATACTAACTGTCTAAGTGAAACGTCCTGAAAGAAACAATGAACCAATTCCGCCACCTTTCGGGGGAAAATACGGAACACACGCGGATTTCACCGTGACAGCTAAACTCAGCATCGATTAAAAGAACGAGCAGGCTTTTCTTTTCTTTTTTTTTTTTTTTTTCGTAATGCGCTGACCATAATTTATGAGAAGTCTGACTACAAAGATCCAATGAAATGAAATGGAAATGAGTGAATTAACCACAGGAGGAATAGTGCCGCCATCACGACATGCAGCAGGCAGAGCACGTCATAATTGTCCTCGTCATGATTTAGCGGGTTACTTGCTCGTAGATATATAAATAATAAACTAAATTTATTTTCAAATGTTTGAGAATTAGACATGCAAGACGGTCTATCATTCTGTTTCTCTCTCTTTCTCTCTTTTATTATCTAATCTAATCTTATCAAATCAGATCAAATCTAATCTAATCTAATCTAATCTAATCTAATCTAATCTAATCTAATCTTATCTTATCTTATCTTATCTTATCTTATCTTATCTTATCTTATCTTATCTTATCTTATCTTATCTTATCTATCTATCTATCTATCTATCTATCTATCTATCTATCTATCTATCTATCTATCTATCTATCTATCTATCTATCTATCTATCTATCTATCTATCTATCTATCTATCTATCTATCTATCTATCTATCTATCTATCTATCTATCTATCTATCTATGGGAGCCGCGCTGGTGTAATGGCTTCGGCGTTGTACTGGCGACCAGGTGTTCATGGTTCAAACCCGGGCGTCGGCGTTTGAAGAAATGTTTACGGCCGGAAATTTGACTGAATATCCTGAACGGCTCCTGTTTCTGGAGGTGCGGGAGCACGGAAAATTTAACAGCTTTAAACAAAACAAAAAGTAAGCACCAGATAGAAAATATATGTGTGTTAACGTTCTACAATGAATAGCTTAACGTTCAACCTAGACACAAGTTCCGTCAGTTATATAAGGGCGCATGTCCAAATGAGAAAGAGCTTTTGGTATGATTAGAGCAGAATGAACAGAATGTAGGCAGACAGGCTCAAATATGCTGAAATTAATATTCAATATTTCCCGGGGGTCTCGGAGGAGACAAAGGCAGAATATGACTACTGCGGCCTTAGGCATGTCGTACAAGGCGACTAAAGAGGTTGTGGATGGGGCTGGCTACCTCATAGTGTAAAAAAACACCAAAATCCCACAGAAGCTACAGCTATATAGCATGCGAATGCTTGGTGCTGGCTTCCTGCATGGGGACCGGGTGCAGTGGGGGCTCCGTACTCCGTAAAACAAACAAAGGACAATGATAATGATGATAACGATGATGATACTGATGGCGATGATGATGGTGGTGATGTTGAAGACGGTTGTGATGTTGATGGTGATGATGATGACGATGATGGCGATGATGGTGATTATGATGACGTTGATGATGGAGATGATGATGATGAAGATGACACATTCAGTTATCATGGAGAAGGAAACTGGATACAGCCACGAATGGGATAAAGATGACAGGAAAAGATCTTAAACGAATGGGACACAGAAAAGTTTGACATACATTTTTCAGGCCTTTGCTCCCTATGTGGCAGATGGACGATGATGATGTAAATGATGATGATAACTATTCAATAATCATTTTGTTTAAAAAAGAAAACAAAAGAGAAAATTACTTACGTGAAAGCTGAAGGTGTATTAATGCAGCCATCTATGAGATAATTTAACACAAATTAACGTTCAGTTCTTGTAAATTTGCACCACTTCGAAAATGAATTCACAGAATTTAAATTAACATTGTTTTATCACGTCAATTTCTCCAAAATTAACTCGCAGAAAGGTGAATTTACTTGTTTTTAACACGTGACCATATATGAAGTCAAGTTCACAGAACGTTTGGTTTCCTCACTTTATCCAAATGGCTCACAAGATACTTCACTTTTTACTGTCCCTTAGATGAATTCACTGGGGCGTCACGTTTAAATGGTTGTTAACACTTCACAAATTAAATTATGAATTCACAAAAACTGAAGCGTCTTATAACAGTTTTTACATTTAGTCCCCCTGAAGATAAGTTCTGAGAACTCGAAGTTCAATAGTTTTAACAATTAGCTACCCCTAAAATGAGTTCAGAGAGCTTCACGTTCAATAGTTTTAACAATTAGCCAACCTTAAGATGAGTTAAGATAACTTGAAGTTCAATAGATTTAACGATTAGCCACCCTTAAGATGAGCTCAGGCTCAACCATCCTTAAGATCAGTTCGAGGATCACCTTTTTATCAATTTTTTTTTTCATACCGATCCATTAAGATCAGTTCAGAGAATTTGAATCTAGATGGTTTTAATAATTTATAATTAGACCCTTAAGAAGTTTTAGAACTTGAAGTTCAATAGTTTTAACAATTACCCACAACTAAAATGAATTTTGAGCATTTGAAGTTCAATAGTTTTAATAATTATCTATTCTTAAGATGAGTTCAGAGAACTTGAAGTTCAATAGCTTTAACAATTAGCACATTTAAGGTGAGTTCAGATAATTTAAACCATGCCAGAATGTTAAAATTTGTATGTCTGTTTTGTTACTTTTTAAAACTAATTTTAATTTTTTTAATAGTGAAATAATACAATGTACAAATTATAACATACAATTTTTGTGTACTGTAGTTTTTTATTTTTTTTTTTTTTCGTTCGCCCGCTAATACTCGAGGCGAAATCTCAGGTTATTATTTTATGTCTAGCCTGACATTGATTTTACGTGAGTATCCCTTTATTTCTTGTACAGAGACAGGTGTCCCTCGCCATTCAGGCAAATACTCGCCGATTTCGGAGGTACCCATTGCAGCTGGGTCGGCTCAGGAGCCGCCAGTCCCTGGTCGCCGACACTCCTTCAAATGTCCTCGCCAGGTCTCGAGTTAATCCAGTCCAAATCCCGGTCGACGAAAAATCCTCAAATGCCGTCGCCCGGGTTTGATCCTGTATCACCCGGTCGCCAGAGCGGTGTTGTAACCACTACGCTAGCGCGGCTCTGTACTGTAGTAAATAGCCAATAAATAAATAAGTAAAATTCACGACTGATCGTCAGAAGTCGAAAATAATACAATAGGATTAATGGCATGGTTGTCGTAAGTACGAGTCATCGTGCCACCATACTGCGTAAATCGAAGACAGTCTGTACTTTTAACGAGCCCTGTTGCCTTTCCTTTTTTTTTTTCTTAAATATATGTTGTGATAGTTCAATATCTGAGGATGGTGGCTAAAGCAACAAAGAAGAGACATAGTCCGCAACCAGACGATACGCCGTGGCCTCAAAACCCAGCCCCTGCAGACCCCAGAGGAACAATCCCAATTATAAACGTTTGGCCATGTCTGCAGAATACCAACGGGCTGATCACCCGTTTGCCAGTCACTTCGATTACGGAAACAACAGCAAATGGATTGATTTGCCGTTACCCTAAAGACGCCATTAGGCGTGATGGGAAACAATGGCAAAGAAAACCTATCTGCTGTTGCCCTAAGACGCCACTAGGCGTAATGGCCACTGACTGCTTTGACGGTCGGTGGCTAAGGATGGAAGAAGAAGAAGAATGTCTGCAGAATGGAAGAAGATCAGCTATCACAACACAATATGGGAAACCAAGTGCCAGGGATCCAGACCTACAGGTCCACCCTGGGGTAGGACAACATTAGACAATCTCTGAAGGACCGAGGATTAGACTGGAACCAGGCCAGGAAGAAGACAGCTGGTAGGATATTATGGCTCTCTCTCTCTCTCTCTCTCTCTCTCTCTCTCTCTCTCTCTCTGGCAAACCTCTATATCCCAGGATAGAAGACGAACGACTTAGTATGTAAGTAAAAGTGTTCAACGAGATAGCTGAGGAGGAGATGTTGTCCTACAGTCTACAAGTAAATGAAAATGTCACGGCATGAACAGCAGAAAGGCATAAAGATCGGAAGAATGAAAAAGAAAAAGATAGAAAATTTGTAAAATTAGAATCATAGAATGCCTTACAAATGTATCTACGTGTAAATAATAGACTGCCTAACAAATGTATCTACGTGTAAATAATAGACTGCCTAACAAATGTATCTACGTGTAAATCATAGAATGCCTTACAAATGCATCTACGTGTAAATCATAGAATGCCTAAGAAATGTATCTATGCGCGAATTATAAATGGTTTTACGCAGATGGCTGTATCTATCTTTACATTACAGAGGAAAAATCACACATACACCCTAGGTCAGGGGTCGGCAACCGCTTGATCGCAATATACTGACTGATTTGGTAAATCTTTGAGTAAGGTCAAAACAAATATTTTTTTTAAGGGGAGGGGGGGGGGGGGGGGATTTGTAAGCAAGGCAACGTTCGGTCCTTACCGAAAGCACTTCAAAGCCAGGAGTCCCTAAGGTTAAAGGTACAAGACAGCCATCACCTTTGTCAAGAATGGTAAAGTTGAGAGACATTTTAAAACTTCATTTTACAACTGAAACTAATTTTCCACCTAACTCTGTAAACATGACTTTATCAAGGTGGATTTTTAAAGAGCTAAGTGTTTCTAAAGTAGGTCCCGACAACTCCTGGGTATAGCTGCCCTAGATCATTTTATTACACGTGATAAGTATCTACACGGTCATCAGAGATACTTTCACACTGAGGCTGTATCGGCTCGCAAACCATACGACTGTTTTACAAATGTATCTACAACGTAAATCATACGACTCTTTTACAAATGTATCTACAACGTAAATCATAGATCGCTTTACGTGGGAGTTACGGTGTATCAAATATAATTTTACTTAGAAAGACACTTGACGTATAAACAGGACACAAATTTGCCAATTAGCTATGCTCTCAAATTATTGAAAGAAAAAATAAGAAATTGAAAGAGTTCTTCTGTTCTCTTCCCTTTCCAATTTTCGGAGTGACTAACTTCATTGAAATTATTCAATAACTATTTGGCTGAAAAGACCTTTCAAGGAACGAACGGCAAACAACACACGGACTCTCTTGACACTTATTATAATCATAATCCGACAGAATTTTATAATAGCTGTGCGTGCTTTGTCTCAAAACCGAAATAAAGTGAACACAATGATTATATTGATAGTTTCAAAAATTCATATTTTATTGCGCTTAATTTTCTCATTTCGTAAACGTCTGTATTTAGTTATCTTGGCCGAGACATAATGTCCTCGATACAGTACTTTATTTCATCATTTTAAATATATAACAATCTAATTTCTCTAACCCACAAGTACGAGTTTGCAAGTTATGTTAACGATCACCCAGTATGGGAATAAGAAATAACGGGATCTTATTATTTACGTTTGTTTAGTGTGACTGGTTTGTTCTTTTTGTCTGTAAATTGCGTACAATTTTTTACAGTGTTTTCTTGCTGAATTCGAAATACAATAAAATTGTACCCGGACGCAATTTCATACCAGATCAAGAGTAATCTAAATTATTTTGTTGGCAACGATTTCAGTGTTTGAATTTCAGACAAGAAATGTAGCGAACGGAATTTTATGACTGCTTCTTCCATCGATTACGATAATCAAAAGAGTGCATCACGTGACAATGTGAACAATAATTGATTGGGTGCAATTCTGGCATTAAAAGAAATAATTGAAAGTCATTTGAAAACAAAAAAATCTACAAACGAATAAAAAGCACTTCACGGTTTCAGGATTCCAGACTTTTTTAGGTAAGAACAGTATTGCCATCTTCGATGATGTTTAGTGTATTTAACAGTGCTGGACTAGTGACAAGAACAAGACGAGTATTAGTGGAACAAGAAATAGTACTGGAGATGGATTGGACACACTGAGGAACTTGCTAGAATTGCCAGGCAGTACTTGTTCTAGAATGCGAAGGGCAAGAGAAATAAAGATAGACAGAACAACACATGGAAAAGAGAACCACGGACAAAAATGACAATGATGAGAAAGGCATGGAAAGAACTTGAACTGATGGTACGTGACAGGACCACTTAACAGGTGTTTGTTGAAGGCCTCTGCTCCTTGGGGAGCTCTGAAGGTTACCGGTGATGATAACAGTGCTGACAAATGAGATTCTTGTAACTGCGTTTATCACGTTAGTGAGATAGAGATACGCATATTCCGGTGAATATTAAAATTTTAAAAATAAAACAATCGCACAGAAGTCGACAGGGTGAATCAAACGTCACTCTATATTTTTTAATGTGTATATCCTTATTTGTATTTAATGGAAATACATAAAACAAAAAGAAAAATACAGAGAGCAATAGTGTCAATTTGACGAATACATTTTATTTTTTTTATTTCCAGGAACAAAATAACAATTAAATTAAGTCTAAAATTATCAAAAAGGTGACGTTACGAGTGATAGAAAAAAGTTCTACCCTCTAAGTAGTTATGTGTTGAATAGGCGGGATCTAACGCAGAGATGTAATGTTAATGGGACATAACACTTTGCCTAATAAAATTACATTAAATTATCTCTTATTTCGATGTTTACTTCATGTAGGTTAACTAGATAAGAGGGAATATAATTTATGGAAATTTTTTTACAGAACCAATGGTCCTAAAGATGTCATACTCCACCTGGTCTCCTGGGTAGTGAGATCGGATGTCTACCCTTCTCAGATTAGGGCGAAAAAAAAGGGAGTCCCGTGTGCAAGTTGTGCACGTTAAAAATCCCACGTCAGTTGAAAATCGTAAAGAGTAGGCCTATCGGGCCGCTGCCCTGGCAACATTTAAAAATTAAAACCTACCCACCACAAAAAAATGTATAGAATGTGTGATTCCTATATACACACATTGGGATTCTCGCGGGTGCTACGGAGTTCGTGCACTGTGCTGAGATCCTCCTTGTGTGATCTAAGGGAGGAGGTCGGAGCACTGATGGAGTTGTCCGTGTGCAATGAAGATAGTCCTTACAACTAATCCAAACCACAACCAACGACATAAGAGTGAAGCCATAAACATTTCAAAATAAGGAGTGACTTTTTTAAACACCCTAGAGATATTGTACGGACAACTCAGTAACAAAAGCTGAAATCTTCACAATTACACAGGCTACCAACCATATGGTCAGTATCACCATCACCTTGTTCGCTGCGTATAGAGCATGGAACTGCTACTGCTGGTGGTCCCTGCAGGAAGCCTTCATTTTGGTTTGCGCTTCCTAAATAGCAAGATGCCACCACTGCACCGTACCCTGGCAGGAAGCCTGCACCGTACCCTGGCAGGAAGCCTGCACCGTACCCTGGCAGGAAGCCTGCACCATACCCTGGCAGGAAGCTTGCACCGTACCCTGGCAGGAAGCCTGCACCGTACCCTGCCAGGAAGCCTGCACCGTACCCTGGCAGGAAGCCTGCACCGTACCCTGGCAGGAAGCCTGCACCGTACCCTGGCAGGAAGCCTGCACCGTACCCTGGCAGGAAGCCTGCACCGTACCCTGGCAGGAAGCCTGCACCGTACCCTGGCAGGAAGCCTGCACCGTACCCTGGCAGGAAGCCTGCACCATACCCTGCCAGGAAGCCTGCACCCCTGGCAGGAAGCCTGCACCGTACCCTGGCAGGAAGCCTGCACCGTACCCTGCCAGGAAGCCTGCACCGTACCCTGGCAGGAAGCCTGCACCGTACCCTGGCAGGAAGCCTGCACCGTACCCTGGCAGGAAGCCTGCACCGTACCCTGGCAGGAAGCCTGTACCGTACCCTGGCAGGAAGCCTGTACCACGCAGTCACATGACCTTGTAGAGGTGGTTGCTGTGGCACATTGTTTTACATGAAGAGGTTGCCAGCCCCCATGTACAATCTCATATGAGTCGTCTTCTACGACACGCTTGTGGGTATAGTAGTATATTATTTCCTTGTCTCTTCAGAGAACCCCCTGAAACTACACGGGGAACAATACGACATACCAGGGTAACAGAAACAAAAATCATATAGAATATCAGAAGGTTAAAGGTTACGGGACGTTATCGCCTATACCAGCAGAGACAACACTTGATGATAATACTTAATTTCTAGGGGACTCTGATGACACAAAGAAATAATTAGGTAAATGTTCCTTGAGGCATATCAATCAATCAATCAATCAGTACCCTTTAGCTCCCCACGGAGCATAGGCCTTCAACAAACACATGCCAAGTCTTCCTGTCACGTGCCATCCGCTCACGTTCTTTCCATGTTTTCCTCCTCATTTTCACCTCTGTTTCCAGTTCTCTTCTCCATGTGTTTTTTTTAGGCATATCGTAAGATGCTAATAATATGAGGTCGTGTATGAAACTGCCGATCTCGTAATTTTAAACACGTTGTAACCGAAAACGCAGCAAAATAGATAAATGCAGTCAGCGACCCATAGCTTGGCTGCTTGCGTCAGGGTCAGCGAACCAGAGCTGACCAAGACCCTACTCCACCTCCAAGTGGTGGTCCTGGAAACAGGCTGCACCACTACAGTTTAGCTGAGAGTAGGGATCGAAGAGGGAAGGTAAACCCGGTCCTAAAAAATGCCGTGCTGAAGTCGGATGTGTCGGCCGAAAGGCGCAAATATCGCAGCTTCGCTGTAAACGGACACAACGCAACCAACGTCCTTTTCAGGACCAACGAGGAAGAAAACAAACTGCTACAGACACCACACCTGTTAAGGTCTATGGATGCTTTGGTGCAGACTTCCTGCAAGATGACCCGGTGCAGGAGTGGCTCCGTGTTTCACAGGGAGATCCATGTTTTTTTTTTTAATTTTCGGGAGGCTGTAAGGAGACAAAGAAAGACCAGGCCTAATGCTGCTTCAGAATGTCATAAGATGCGACTAATAAGAGCTTGTACGTGGGGTTGTCAACCTCATCAGTGTAAGACAATCGCTACAGAAACAAACGCTACAAGATCATACATATGCTTTGTTGCAAGCTTCCATGCAAGGCAGGATTGTGGAGTCGGAAAAAAATATTTCCGACTCCTGAAATTTTAGAAGTCCTACTACGACTCCCGACTCCGACTATAGATTTTAAGTAGTCATATGGCATACAAATCGCATACGGCCATCACTAGTATCATTCCCGCATACGGCCATCACTAGTATCATTCCCGCATACGGCCATCACTAGTATCATTCCCGCATACGGCCATCACTAGTATCATTCCCGCATACGGCCATCACTAGTATCATTCCCGCATACGGCCATCACTAGTATCATTCCCGCATACGGCCATCACTAGTATCGATCCTGGACAAAACTCAACGGAGATACCATGCTGACCACTGCTTTCTTTGAGCGTATTCAAGCTGACGTCTGCTTTCTTTGAGCGTATTCAAGCTGACGTCTGCTTTCTTTGAGCATATTCAAGCTGACGTCTGCTTTCTTTGAGCGTATTCAAGCTGACGTCTGCTTTCTTTGAGCGTATTCAAGCTGACGTCTGCTTTCTTTGAGCGTATTCAAGCTGACGTCTGACGTCTGGTGATGAACGAAGAAGAAGAAGATATAAAGGTAAAGGTAGTCCCATAGCAGATAATGCAGCAGGGGAGTGAAATGTTAGAGACTTCACTATTATACTAGGACCAGCATCGAGAGGTGGGGTGATTAGTTCCCTTCCTTGCTGCCTTTTCCTTCCCTAGCTGTAATGCACATTCGGGTACCCATTTACAGCTGGGTAGATTGAAGCGTGTCGATACCGTGAATCGAACCTGGTACCTTTGCCGCGAGAGACCAACGCTCTAACCACTCTGTCAATTGGATGTTTAAGAAGAAGATGTAGCAAACAATTCGAACTTTGACTCCGGACATTTTTTTCCCCGACTCCATTAAAAAAAGACCGACTCAACCACTCCGACTCCACAGCCCTGCTGCAAGGGTAGACAATTGCGTGAATAGCTCCAATTTCCACAGGGAGCGAAAGAGAAAATGACCATGATGACTATTTTATTGTCACCTGTCAAGACAGTTTCCGTCCACGCTTCCAATTTTCTCTTTCCGCGTTTTTTCCAAACGTTTAAAATATCAACGTTTTCTTGACGACAAGAGATGACTTTGTGGCTCGTGAGTCTAGCAGACGTGAAATGATTTCAAAGTTATCGTACAGCATTATCTGTCTGGCCACAGATTCAAACACAGCTCTCTCCGTTTAAGAGACAGGCGGCCTCCCTCCCTAGGCCAGGTTGGAGAGAGGTTTAAAATGAAGTTAAAAGACAGATGTAAGGAGATAATGACTGGGCATTTAACTACCGGCAACGGAAGAAAATGAGAGTGTCAACTGGAAATGGGAAAAAAGAAATATGTTTTTAAAATTCCGTTTTAAGATTCCGTAATTCCCGCCAGCAGAAGCAGCTCCCACAATTTAAAGAAATTTTTTTTAAAAGCAATATTAATAACGTTATATATACTTCTCGGGGGGGGGGTCCCCTGAAGTGGCCATATACAAATATGGTTACTGCACCCTCAGCAGTTACTGCCGTTGCGGAAGGAAGTGTTAGAGAGTTCACTATACTAGGTCCAGCCTAGACAGGTGGGGTGATCAGTTCCCTTCCTCGCTGCCATTTCCTTCCTTAACTCAAGAGCAAAGGCAGGTACCACTTTACCGCTGGGTAGACTGAAGCGTGTCAAACAAGGCGACGAATACGAGGCTGTACACGTGGCTGGCAACCTCAGCATGCAGAACAAAGTGCAACAAAAACTGCGGTTGAGAGAGCTCGTGAATACTTGGTGCTGGCTCTCTGCGTGTGGCCATCTACATTGGTGCTTCCGTGCTCAGCAGCAAGCGCAAAAGGTGCAACCAAGGTGCAATGGTTATATTTTCTACACAATACAACAGGAGGCTGAGACACTTGGGAGTCATGACCCAGGTGGGCCCGCCCCCCTTAGAGTGTAAAGGAGAATAAGGGGGCTGAAACACTTGATCGACGGGGGGACAACTTCTGATGATCAGATTGTCTCCTGTTGTATCGCTCTGTATAGAGTTTCCTATCATGTGTGTCTCTTCTGAGGCTCCCGAGAACGATGACATATTGCCCGCACGAGAATGATGACATATTGCCCGCCCGAGAATGATGACATATTGCCCGTCCGAGAATGATGACATATTGCCCGCAAACTATTGCCTTCATAATTGTTAAGCAAACGCATCACAAAACTTTTAAATTCTTTTTCATCAAAAGCATTCAATCAACGCCCTTTAGCTCCCCAATTAGCATACGCCTTCAACAAGCACATGCCAAGTCCTCCTCTCACGTGCAATCCGCTCAAGCTCTTTCATCATTGTCACTTCTCTCTCTAAATTCTCCGTGCGCTTCTTGGTGTACCTCTGCCTTTTTACCCTGGGGGTTCCAGAAAAAAGACTGCTATGTAATTGTCATGACCCTTTTTGCACCCCACACAGAGTAATGCCCGCCCGTGGAATTGTCGCAGGAGACGTAAATAACAAATATTTTTTTTAATATTTTAAACACAGGCTTTTAATGCACTAAAAAGCCACAAATAATTTTTCAAGGCGTTTATAGCTTGCAGTCAAAAAATGTAACATCAAATTGACAAAAAGCGTGGGGCGCTGATTCGGCATGAAATTAACTTCTGCTTTATACTTCATTACACACTTATGGATAAAATATATGATAAGCGCTAAAGCGCCCCAGGTGTTTTGTCAATTTGATGTTAAATTTTTTTTACTGCAAGCTATAAACTCCTTGAAAAATTATTTGTTTTAAAATATGTTTTATTTTTTATTTTTTTTTCTTCTTTTTGGTGTTATTTTTTTGTTGTTTTAAAATTTAAGTCAAATGTAATCGATCCGCTAATGACACTATCAGTTTGCGATAAACTAGTCCAGAGCCCAGGAGGCGGATTTCATTATGCAGTATATATCACGGAAAGTTAATATTATTTTTTGTTTTATAATTAATTTTTTTTTAATAAGAGTTGTAAATTACATTTTTTTAAATGTAGTTGTCAGTTGTGTGTATGTCTGTGCACGCGCGTGCGATAGTGTGCGATAGAAAAGGGGGGGGGGGGGGGGGGGGGGGGAAAAAGTTTCAATATTTCTCTCAAGAGAGACAATCTTGGTGGAAAGAATACACCTAGATTATTTGCAGTTATCGCCCATTTCAGTGATCATACAATACAAACAAAAATTAATTTTAATTTTATTCATTTTATTATTTTTACGACTGATTATTGTATTGTCATGAGGAATACACAACTATGCCAAGTTTCAGAGCTATTGCTCTTCTGGGAGTGATTGAAAAATCGATTGCAAGATTTGAAGGTGACAAGAGAGGGACATACGTTGCAAGCTAAAGAAAAGCAGGTAAAAAGAAGGTAACGTTAATGGATCCCGTTACACACCCATTTGAGGCATATTGGGAATATGGTGTTAGGCCTATATTTTCTTGACCGTCGGCACACTAGGGGTGATGTGGTCAGCATCACGCCGGCTGCCTTAACCTTCCCAGAGATGCACTGACTGGTACCCAATTCATGAGGCTGGGTCGACCCCGGGGCCGTTTGCGGTCTAAAAAATCCCACCTCAAATGGAGATCGAACCATGGACCACCGAGCTAGGAAGCTAGTGCAGGAGATGTAAACAACATATATTTGTACTTGCACAGAAGCATCGGAATGTTTAGTATGTGGATAAATCGCAATTATAATGAATAAGCAACGGCAAATGTAATTAAGAAATTTATATGTGAAGAATTCAAAGTGAATGTCATTAAAATATGTTATAAGTGATCACGGAGTGGGGCTGAATTATTTTATTGATCATATTGTATTTGGCCGTATTTTTGTGAAGTGTTGTTCGACTCCCCATCACAAATTAACAGTACTGTAATGATAACCACATGTTTCCTCAATGTGTGTCCAGTCCATCGCCATCGTTTTCTTATCAAAGCATTGTATTACACGTATGATTGGTTTTAATACAATATCATTCGCTACACACAATATTTTTATCGTGTGAAAGTTTAAATATAAAATTTAACAACCAGACTGTTTCTGTTGGCTGTGATTTTTAAGATCGATTTCTGGGAGAAAAAATATGACGGGGAAATAAGGTAAATAATACAACGAGGAAAGAAAATTTTCACTGCAATCGAAAATAACTTTCAGTGAGAGAGAGAGAGAGAGACAGAGAGAGAGAGAGAGAGAGAGAGAGAGAGAGAGAGAGAGAGAGAGAGAGAGAGAGAGAGAGAGAGAGAGAGAGAGGAGAGAGAGAGAGGGGGGAGAGAGAGGGGAAAGAGAGAGGTGAGAGACACACACACACACACACACACACAAGAAATCGTTAATAACAGTAAGAGATGGAAAAAGAATACAAACAAACAAACGACAAACAAGGCTTTCAAAGACCAGGACTCACCACTACTTGTGGAAGCTGTCATGATAGGAGCAGCCCTTTGCCCCACCCCCTGGCCACCACTGACCGCCTCCATCGCCTAGACAAGTCGTACGTTGCCCTGTCAATTACGAGGCTGGTTCCGTTGGATCATCATTCCTGCAAGCATCGAAAAGAACCAGATGATATTACACTAAATATCAGACAGTCGTAATTACTGTCAAATCATTGGACAACATTTTTTCACAAAGCACAATGCGAAAAGAAAAAGACACACAAAAATCAGCCTCGCAGACAAAATATACAAAATCGATATGCTCGCTAAAGTACGCAATATCAAGAGATATAAGTCATCGCTATAAATAGATAAATAATTTTAAGGAAAATTGTCAGATTTTGCTTCGCGAATTAAAAAGTAACGATGCCTTACTTTCATGAGCGCATAGAAATAGTAATTAATAACAATAATAATAACCATAACATTAATAACTACGACTTGTAAATTTCGCAAGGTGACTTCTTAAGCACCTTCCCAAAGGTCAGAACCGATTCTGTACGAATATAAAAATTGTATGTTTTCAGTGGCGTAGCTAAGATTATTTTCAAATGGTGGGCAAAGGGGATGAGGAGTTGTTATTCCAAAAATATGTTATCACCTCACCCATTATATGGTACACCACTCACCATTTAAGCGTCCGATTGACTAGATGGTTAGAGCGCTTTCCTCTTGCGGCAAAGTTAGTGGGTTCCGGGATCAAAACCTGGTGGCGACAGACTCTAGTCTAATCGGCTGTAAATTGGTGCCTGATTCTGCTCCTGAGTTAGGGAATGCAGAGACAGGGAAGAAGTAAAGTAGTCACACTAAAGTTGGACCTAGTATTGGAAGTCTCCATCACGGCAGTATCTGCTGTGAGACTACATTTAAGGTCTTCTTCTTCTTCGATCCTTAACCACCGACCGTCAAAGCAGTCAGTGGCCATCACGCCTAGTGTCGTCTTGTAGGGCAACAACAAATTGATTCCACTTTGCACGGTCGGTGGCCATCCTTCGTACAGTGCCCCCAACTCTGGTTCATTCTTTGCATCTCAGCCTCCACAGCCCTCCGCCAAGTTGTTTTTGGTCGGCCTCTCTTTCGCTTTCCTTCAGGGGTCCAAAGCATAGCTGTTCTTGTGATGGCATCGGGGTCTCTTCTGAGGACATGACCAACCCAGCTCCAGCGTCTGCCAGCTATGATGGTGTGCATGTCCTCTTGCTTGCTACGAGTAAGCAGATCTTGGTTGGTGATGGTATTCGGCCAAAAGATTCGGTGAATTTTTCTTAGGCATGTTGTGTGAAAAGAGGACAATTTTGACATTTCCTTCTCTGTGACTCTCCAGCATTCCGCACCATAGAGAAGCACAGAAAGCACGCAACTCTGGCATAATCTTAATTTTGTGCTTGTGCTGTATTGGGAGGACTTCCAGATGTTATTTAGGCTAAAGAAGGCTGTTCTTGCCTTATTCATTCTGATGTTGATGTCCTTGCCTGCCCCACCGTCTGGTGTTACTATGCTTCCTAGGTATGTGAAGGTATCTGTCTGTACCAATTGCTGATTCCTTACTGATATGGGCTCAGGGTTGCTCACATTGAGCGTCATGACCTCAGACTTCTTTAAATTGATGTTCAAGCCCACCTGCTGGCTAAATTTATTAAGTCTATCCGTTTTTTCCTGGATGTGTTGATGTGAATGTGCCAGCAGTGCAATGTCATCTGCATATTCCAGATCTTCCAATGTAGAAAATGTAGTCCATCTTATTCCTCTTGGACTGCCCTCTGTTGTCTGGCGCATCACCCAGTCTATGACTGTTAAAAAAAGAGTGGTTGATAAGGGGCATCCCTGTCGTACTCCTGTCTTCACCTCGAAGGTTAGGTTGCTCTGCCCAACACTACACGTAAAGTTGGCATAGAGGCTTTTTATGATTGACACTATGCAGCTTGGAATTCCATAAGCCCTCAGTATTTTCCATAAACTGTCCCTATGTATGCTGTCAAAAGCCTTTTCAAAATCAACAAAATTTATGTAAAGCTGTCTTTGCCATTCTGAGCACTGCTCTATAATGTTCCTGAGAGTGAATATATGGTCTACACATCTTCTGTTCTTTCTAAATCCTGCTTGTTCTTTCCTCAGTTTGTAGTCTACTGCCTTTGAAATTCTCTGTATAATTATCCTGCCTAGTATTTTGCTGGGAACTGAGAGAAGAGTGATTCCTCTCCAATTATTGCAGTCTGCAAGATCTCCCTTTTTGGGCAATTTGACAATTATTCCTTTGTTCCACTCTGATGGTGTTGTCCCCGTTTTCCACACTTGTGCAAATAGTGGTTCTAATAGTTCTGCTGCTAGCTCAGGGTCTGTCTTAAATAGCTCTGCATTTAAGTTATCATGGCGCGGAGCTTTACCGTTCTTTAACCCTTTGATTGCTGTGATGATTTCTTCTTTTCGTGGAATGTCTGTATTTACATCTAGATCGTTTTCAGCCTCAGGAACATTCAATTGTGTCTCTGGTATTTCCTTGTCCAGAGTTTCTCTGAAGTGCTCTGCCCATCTTGTTTCCTGTCCCTCTGCTGTCTTGATGAGATTTCCTTGCTTATCTCTTACTAATGTAATATTATTTGCACCTTGTTTTCCGCTGATGAATTTAGTTATTTTGTATACTGTGCTTTGTTCATTTCTCAGTGCTGCCTCTTCTGCCTGTTTTGCAAGATCGTCTAGGAAATTCCTTTTGTTGGCTCGGGTTTGGCGTTTAACTTCCCTGTCCAGCTGGCTGTACTGTTCGCTATATAGTTGCTTTAACCTGGGGGACTTCGCTTCTGTTTTCTTTCTTTTCATTTCCTTTCTCATCTTTATGGTGTTTAGTGTTTCTGGTGTTATCCAGTCTTGCTTCTTCCTTTCCTGGAATCCTAAGCATGATTTGCTACTTTCTTTATATACTGTTGAAATGGTGTTGAAATTCTGGTCTATATCATCAGTCAATGTCTTTTCCTGGCTTTTGGCAAATTGATACATTTAAGGTCAAGGTAAGAGTAATCATATAGTACACTGCCGTGGTAGAGTGAAGTATTAGAGCCTTCACTATAATAGGTCCAGCATCGAGAGGTGGGGGGTGACTAGCTCACTTTCTCGCTGCCTTTTCCTACTCTAACTCAAGAGAAAAGTCAGGTACCCCTTTACTGTTGGGTAGACTGGAACGTGACCATACCGTGAATCGAACCCGCGTGCCGCGAGAGACCAGCGCTCTAATGACTCTGTCAATTGCGCGCTTCGAGACTACATTTACCGTAAGCTAAGCATTGAACACACACGCACGCACGCACGCACGCACGCGCGCCCGCACACACACACACACACACACACACACAGAAAGGGAGAAACTGAAAGCACATAATGGGGGGAGAGAAACAGTCTGCTCAACTCAATGTCTGTTCAATGTATTGCCATATATCTGCGACACTGTATCAGTAAACAGCACAAGATGATCATCCTCACCTCTCGTAGCTGGACCTAGTATGTACCACTTCTTTAAGCTGCTATTCCTTTCATCTGATTACAACAATGAAAGGAATAATAGCTCAATGAAGTGTTATATACTATGTCCAGGTACGAGACCCAGCCTCGTGAATTGGGTACCAGAGCAGCTCTGGGAAGGTTAAGGCGGCCGGCGTGATGCTGACCACATCACCCCTAGTGTGCCGATGGTCAAGAAAACATGGGCCCAACACCATATTCCCAAAATGCCTCTATTGGCGTGTAACGGGATCCTTTACTTTACCAGGAACGAGAGGTGGGGGTGCCCATTTCCCTTC
The DNA here is from genome assembly GCA_024509875.1 of Oreohelix idahoensis. Lineage (NCBI taxonomy): Eukaryota > Metazoa > Mollusca > Gastropoda > Stylommatophora > Oreohelicidae > Oreohelix > Oreohelix idahoensis. The sequence goes on along the minus strand of JAMPIV010023006.1, from coordinate 395,517 downwards.
CTCGCTGCGTTTGCTTTCCTTAACTCACAAGCAGAGTCAGGTACCCAATGTCTGCTTGCGTAGAATAGAAGGATTGATACGTTATGACGAGGTCACCAATGTGGAACTAGTGACAAGAACCGAAAAGCTGCCAGACGACTAGATGATCAGAAGTAGCCGCTGGTGATGGACAGGAAACGTGACGATAGCATTACAAGGCAATCTTTGTTCTAGAATCCCCAGGGAAAGACAGTAGTGGGGACAACGCATGAAAAAGAAAGCTGGAGACATAAAAAAGACGCGACAAGACCTTGAGGGAATGGTATAGGTCAGGAGGACAACTTCTCTGTGAATTGATATCGTAACATGTCACCCAAGACTGTCGGCTCAATGAGAGGAGAAGGGTGGCAGAGCTGAGAGAGAAACTCTATAGTGGCAGAGCTGAGAGAGAAACTCTATGGTGGCGAGAGCTGAGAGAGAAACTCTATGGTGGCGAGAGCTGAGAGAGAAACTCTATGGTGGCGAGAGCTGAGAGAGAAACTCTATGGTGGCGAGAGCTGAGAGAGAAACTCTATGGTGGCGAGAGCTGAGAGAGAAACTCTATGGTGGCGAGAGCTGAGAGAGAAACTCTATGGTGGCGAGAGCTGAGAGAGAAACTCTATGGTGGCGAGAGCTGAGAGAGAAACTCTATGGTGGCAGGGCGGAGAGAGAAACTCTATGGTGGCGAGAGCTGAGAGAGAAACTCTATGGTGGCGAGAGCTGAGAGAGAAACTCTATGGTGGCAGAGCTGAGAGAGAAACTCTATGGTGGCGAGAGCTGAGAGAGAAACTCTATGGTGGCGAGAGCTGAGACAGAAACTCTATGGAGAGCTGAGAGAGAAACTCTATGGTGGCGAGAGCTGAGAGAGAAACTCTATGGTGGCGAGAGCTGAGAGAGAAACTCTATGGTGGCGAGAGCTGAGAGAGAAACTCTATGGTGGCGAGAGCTGAGAGAGAAACTCTATGGTGGCGAGAGCTGAGAGAGAAACTCTATGGTGGCGAGAGCTGAGAGAGAAACTCTATGGTGGCGAGAGCTGAGAGAGAAACTCTATGGTGGCGAGAGCTGAGAGAGAAACTCTATGGTGGCGAGAGCTGAGAGAGAAACTCTATGGTGTGCGAGAACTGAGAGAGAAACTATGGTGGCGAGAGCTGAGGCGAGAGAGAAACGCTATGGTGGCGAGAGCGGAGAGAGAAACTCTATGGTGGCGAGAGCGGAGAGAGAAACTCTATGGTGGGAGAGCGGAGAGAGAAACTCTATTGTGGCGAGAGCTGAGAGAGAGAAACTCTATGGTGGCGAGAGCTGAGAGAGAGAAAACTCTATGGTGGCGAGAGCTGAGAGAGAGAAACTCTATGGTGGCGAGAGCTCTATGGTGGCGAGAGCTGAGAGAGAAACTCTATGGTGGCGAGAGCTGAGAGAGAAACTCTATGGTGGCGAGAGCTGAGAGAGAAACTCTATGGTGGCGAGAGCTGAGACAGAAACTCTATGGTGGCGAGAGCTGAGAGAGAAACTCTATGGTGGCGAGAGCTGATGGTGGCGAGAGAGAAGAAACTCTATGGTGGCGAGAGCTGAGAGAGAAACTCTATGGTGGCGAGAGCTGAGAGAGAAACTCTATGGTGGCGAGAGCTGAGAGAGAAAAAACTATGGTGGCGAGAGTGGCGAGAGCTGAGAGAGAAACTCTATGGTGGCGAGAGCTGAGAGAGAAACTCTATGGTGGCGAGAGCTGAGAGAGAAACTCTATGGGGGCGAGAGCTGAGAGAGAAAAAGAAGAGAAACTCTATGGTGGCGAGAGCTGAGAGAGAAACTCTATGGTGGCGAGAGCTGAGAGAGAAACTCTATGGTGGCGAGAGCTGAGAGAGAAACTCTATGGTGGCGAGAGCTGAGAGAGAAACTCTATGGTGGCGAGAGCTGAGAGAGAAACTCTATGGTGGCGAGAGCTGAGAGAGAAACTCTATGGTGGCGAGAGAAGCTGTAGACAGACTGCCAGCTTTATAAGACAGGTGGGTGTTGTTATTTGACAGCAAACAACGATGAAGAAAAAGAAGAGGAAGAAGAAGAAGAAAAACAAGAAGAAGGAGTAGGAAGTGGAGAAAAAAAAAAGAAGGATAATGTCAAGAAAACGAAGAAGAAGAAGACGAATATGATGAAGACGTATAAAGACGATGAAGAAGAAGAAGAAGAAGAAGAAGAAGAAGAAGAAGAAGAAGAAGAAGAAGAAGAAGAAGAAAAATGTGAAGAAAACGAAGAAGAAGACGAATATGAAGAAGACGAAGAAGCAGAAGAAGAAGACCAAGAAGAAGAGGAAGAACTGTTATCGTAACAAGTCCCGTTGACGCGTATCTTGCCGGTCGGTCTTACGTAAATGCGTTTTAATCCTTTTCAAAATGCAGAAGGGGCGTTCTTTCGTAACCGTGGATACCGGAGGAGGAGGGGGTGGAGTTCTGGCAAACAGGAAAATATTCAGATAGATGGAACGGACGCAGACTGGCACAGCGTCAAATGCGTTGCGCCGACAAGTCCGAAAGTCAGACTCAGCCGCTGATGGAAAAGTTGCAACTTATCTTTCGTTGTTGCTAAATCGCTGAGCAACAAGTCTGGCGAACAGAAGCTGAACAGCTTTTCGAAACTATGGATAATCCCCAATGAGTTTCTTTTTTTTCCCCCCCATTAATGTGGGGTCGGGAGTTGGAGTGTGGTGTCGTTGGTTTTTTAGCGGAGTCGGTAAAAAAAATGTCCTGACTCCGATTCCGAATGATTTGCCATATGACTAGTAAACAATAACTAGTCAAATTTCTAAAATGTCAGCAGACGGAAAAACTTTTTTTTTTCGCACCAGAAGGCAAACGAAGCTGTAAAACATCTCATGGTGATCCAAGAATCGTTCCAGTGCCGTCTTAACAGCATTGTAGGCCCTGGGCAAAGCAATGCACTGGGCCCCTACCAGCCCTACCCACCAACGGGAATTAAAATGATGTCTTATGAACAATATGGCAGCATACCAGCATGGGGCCCCTAGAATCGTGGGGCCCCTGGGCACTGCCCTGTGTGCCCATGCCTTAAGACGGCACTGCAGCGAGCTCAACAACAACAAAATGATCTAGAACATGCCAGGAGGAAGAAACTTGCTAATTGGCTTCTACTCTTTCCGTGATAATTTTGATTTGCTTGAAGTGTTTGCCGTCCAGATGAAACGCCTGGCTGTTTGAAGTCATCCCCACTAAATGACGCTAGCTTCTGCACCTGTGGAAAACTGCTTCAGATGTCATCACAATAATCATTCATTTTGTCACTGTCTTTCCTGAGATCGCTGACGATTTTTATCTTCTTTTTCTTCTTCTTCGTTCACCCTCAAACGTCAACTTAAATTTGTTCAAAGAAAGCAGTAGTCAGCAGTGGCGGTTCTACATTTTGGGGGCCCTGAAGCTTGAACTCTTGAAGGGGCCCCTTTAAAAAAAAAATTACCGGGATGGGGAAAGAAACGAATTATAGATAAAACTGGACTTGGGGGCCCTGAAGATCGAGCTTCATTAGCTTTATAGCAGATCCGCCTCTGGTAGTCAGTCTGAGGCTCTTGACATCTCCGTAGAGTTTTTCTAAGAATGGCACTGCTGATGGCTGTGGTGAAGTGGGATGTATAAATATTTATAGGGGACTTAGTGTACTGACGGAGATCAGCTGTGAAGGTATCTATATCTAATAAGAGTAGTGTATTATAGATAACCTTACTTGCTGCCACATATGTATACCTCAGTCAGAATTATTCTGGAATAGTGTGATGACTACGTTATATGTCTAGGGTATGTGTATGATGAAGTGTAAGTCATAACAACAACAGACAGCTAAACAATTTAATTTATTCCACCACACTTGACAACACTGTGACACTCACATACATAAAACACTCTACAAGGATATCTTAAAGGAGTCACTGATAACTTTTCAAATAACAATATGTATTCAGTGCTGTCATGAATGTATATGTGTCCTGATTCAAATACAAAGGGAACCAGGAATCACAATCAATTTTAATTACAAGTTATATGTACAGAATTTATTAATATGAATCTTGTAGTGACATATGTTATTAATAGTATCCTATGTGTGTCAGTTGTGTAGTAGTAATCTGAGGTAATACTGGTTTTGTTTTGTTCAACCTCTGTTGGTATTTGTCATCATGACTTCAATAGTTTGTCTTTGTTGGAACTAGTATTGGAGATGTTCTCAGTTCCTGGCATTAAAACAATTAAATTCCCTCTTAATTTTATTTTTATAGTGTCATTTTAAGATGGGGTACATAATGTTGAGCTCCATGGCCACACTCTCTTATCTTTCGTGATGACTGCAGAAAAAGGCTCCTCTGCTCGATTACTTTAATGAGTTCTGGAGCCACCCCACTGGTTGCTATATGGACCAAGGAGTATGCTGTCCACCTCTGGCTTCAGCAAAGCTCTGACCAGGTGCTGCTCAATAACTTTAAGACCACGGTCCCTGAAACAAGAAGGATGTACCTTCTACGTCATAACTAATTTATACTCTCTTTCTACACTGAGCACAATACATCACAAACATTGAGTTCAGAGCGTTAGGCCAACTGTCAGCTTCATCTGAAATACTTTATACCAGTATTTCCCTCCCTAATGGTTACTACGCCTCTGCAATTCCAGCATTATTTCTTTCTAGTCAATCATCTAGGTGTCAGTGTACTGTTTGGCCATTCCATGCAGTTTTACTTTCCTCCGACACCTTCTGTTCAGGCTGGAGCATTATAGGCTTTACATCATGTTTGCTACTGAACTACACATATATACAGACATAAATTATCAATTTACATTCAATTTTCATTAAAAGATATTGAATATTTCAAGCTTACCACAATTCATAGAATAATAAACAGTTTCGTTGACTGGCAATGAATATAGCACAACTCCGATCTGCCGATGTCCCAGGCTTTATTTTATAAAAAATATACACTGGTGCTCAACGCACTGCTTCTTAGTAGGTTTATTACAAGATGTGGCAATGAACAGACGCTCTGAATCGAGTATATTCGCAGCTCTACCCAATGAAACCATGTCTACACATCTTTTCAAAAAAGTACTCCTTTTTCACGTTTCCCCTGACAACTTACTTACTTACTTACTTAGTCGTTCCCCTTCTACCGTGAGGTGTAGAGGTTTGGAAGAGAGAGCGCCAGACTATCCTATCGCCCGTCTTCCTCCCGGCCCGGTTCCACTCCAGTCCCCGGTTCCCCCAAAGACTGTCCAATGTTGTCCTCCCAGCGGACTCTGGGTCGTCCTCGGGGTCTGGATCCCTGGCTCTTTGTCTCCCATGCCTGCCGTGGTAGCCGATCTTCTCCCATTCTGCAGACATGGCCAAACCATCTTAGTTGGGACTGTTCTACTTGGGTCTGTAGGGGGTGGCATTTTAGGCCTTGACGTATCGTCTGGTTGCGTACCATGTCTCTTCTTGTTACTTCAACCACCTTCCTCAGATATCTCATTTCTGAGGTTTGGATCTGGCTTTTATGGGTTGTAGTCATTGCCCATGACTCGCATCCATATGTCAAGACTGGGACATAGGTGGAGCGGTATACAGCCATCTTCGTTTTCTTACCAACTTCTCTCTTGCTGAGGAATCCTCGATTTATGGCCTGAAAAAGTCTCCCAGCTGCTGCTTTTCGAGTGGCCAACTCTTCTTAGGAGTTTACATGGTAGGCTATTTCCGTAACGTAAGGTTTTTTTTTCAAACACGTTATAAAAAAATTTTATGAGCAGAAATGATTTCATGCTGTCAGGCACCCCCACTATTTTATTTTGGTTATAATTTGGTAATTCCTAGACTATTTGCGTAACGTTTTACATATTCTTTGTCAGCAAGCCCCTTATTATTTCTAAAATTTGTACACGTGAGATTCATTCGTAATATTTTACCACAACAAATAATTTTGTGTACCATTTATGATGTATTCTGCCTGGTGTCACAGCATAACAGCCAGACACCTGCGGCACACCAGAGTTCTGCGGCCCACTGGTTGCGGAGTACTGCTTAAGCTAACAATATGCCTGGACAGTAGTTCGCAAAAAGCTGGCTCATTAGGACAACAGCTGTAAACGAAAGTCAGAGAAGGCATATACGGCTGTCAACAATACCATTCCTGGACAAACTGTATGGAGATATCAACATCCTCAAACTGACGTGTACGAAGATAACTTGTAGAGAGCCAGTCTTATAACACAGAATAAGAAGCAATCACTGATGCCACACAGAGACGGTTGACAACATAACCATAAAGTTATCCAGTCACTTGAAAAATAAAAAAAATACATATCCATCATCCTCATAATTTCCAAATTTACTCTCCACCGTAACCACAACTGCAGCTGGCGCCCTTGAAAGAAGCCTGCATCAAAGCATGCACGTGCTGCTACAGCAGCTATTTTCTGTAGTAATGTGTTTTATATCATGAGGATGTCAGCTTCATACAATAGATCATTATAGTATCCTCATGCCACAGGACTAGGGCAACAGGAGTCATATTCTTTCTTTGCCTCATCATAGACCCCTCAGGAACTCAGGGGGTTGCCATCCCACCATGTAAAGCAAACTGCTGCAGAAACCATATAAAGTTGGACCTAGCATAGTGAGGTCTCTTTCACTTTGCTCCTCTTCGGCAGTATCTGCTGTGGGATTACTTTTTTTTTAAAACTCAGCTTTAATCTTTGCTGCATTAGTGTGGCGGGTTAGTTTCATATGTGTGATTAACTTGACCAAGGTTAGGGGAATGTTCAGAATTATAAATATGCTGCCACACCACATATTGTGAAGAAATTCAGATAAAGTCCATCGACAGTACAATACAGTGTATTACACTCTCCATTTGATAGTGAAAATCCATTAGTTTCACATTGGCAACTCGTGCAACAGGGCCATCAAAGTTAATGACTAACGGACAAACTATGCCGTCAGTATCGTCTGAGTCCGCGAATCAATATTTAATAACACCATCATCGGTTATTATGCTATAAGCACAAGCATACTTCCCTGTAGATACGTATACACATCGCTGGCACTCAATGTAATGGAATATCTTCTGAAACTGTAGACACCTCCACGGACATGACACACATTAGCCAGAGCTCACACACATGCAGCCTAACCGGCTGGAGACACTGCCCAAAAGACAACTGCCGTTGCTCTGCACGCGCGTCTACGTAATTATTTTATTTGACGTCATTTTAATCTAGCGACGTTCTATTTGAGCACCGCGATGTTTCAACATCATGAACGCAATGCGGTGCGCAAAAAGAGGCGTGACAATTAGACTATATTAGAATATATAGAATGGTATAGTCAGTCTCATTGCACACGCTGCGTAGGAGAGTGAAGTGTTAAAGACTTCACCAATACTAGATTTCAGATTTATGAGGTGGGATGGGCAGTTCTCGTCCTCGCCGCTTTTGTTTTTCCAAACTTAAGAACAGAGACAGGTACTCTTTTTTACACATGGGTAGACTGCAGTGTGACGTGACATGGCTTCGACCTTTGTTTCGAGAGAGCTAGCGCTCTAACCACACGTTCGCTCATGTAGTGAAGTCTTAATCAATGTCTCGGCGATCACTGAATATTATACACCGCCAAAAACCTGTATAAGTAACCAACCAATGAAACGAACACTTGGTACACGTAGGGTCAGAGATATATTAGGCCATTCAACATGGAGACAACAAAAGTGTAGATGTTGGAAATATTTCGGAAGGCAGTGTGAGAACATAGATGGAGTACCTCGTTAAAGAAGGACCAGGTTTGATAACAGGGATCACTAGCTTTAGGCAGATATCTATATTTTCACTGGATGTGGTGTCGAGCAAAAGTTATTGTGAAAAGAAGACAGTGGAGCATGAACCATGTTGTGTTTTTCCCTGTTTCGGCTGCTCCAGTGAAAAGTCGGATAAACTAGGGAATAGGATAGATATTTCAATTGATAGAGCTCATTCATACGAGTAATATAAGCTTAGGATGAAGGAAATCGGTTAAGAAATAAGGAGGCCAGAATTATTTTGGATTATTTAGTAAAGCACACCTTGCCCAAATCTACACATCTTGCGTGAATGCAAAATACTTTGGCCTAGATGCTTCCGATACGGTGGTCAGTGACCTATATATAGCGGGAAGGAACGATAGGCGGACACACTTGCCGCGAAACTTAGAAACTGCAGACACGGAGAGCAGCATCTGCCACAAGCTTCAATGCCATCTGCATATGTGTGAGCAGACTGTTATAATTCTTGAAAGCCTGTCTGTCTGAGATTGAGGGTAAGCGAAATATATATATATATATATATATATATATATATATATATATATATATATATATATATATATATATATATATATATATATATATATATATATATATATATATATAATCAATTTGTGCTTTATGGAAATGGTTGCTTATGTGTAAAATCTCAGTGTACAATTCCTGGAAGTAATCCCGGCTGTGTTATTTAAATTTATTTGTGTCATCTAATCAGAAGAAAGAAAGGAATGAGATATTAGTTTTCGGAAAGCCTCTATAAGATTTTATGATTGCTGGATCGGACTATACAAACTGGAAGAAGGAATGAATTAAAGGAATTAATTTTTTATGTTGTTTGAGATATTACACAACATTTACAATAAGGCCTATGTGTTTGTAATGAAGACAATCATGGACATAGATGTAAAAGTGGTTTTACTGGAATATTGTGCTAGTATTTGGATAAATCGTGTTATTTATGACTTACTCTGTCTCTTATGGTTAACGCCAGCTTGTCTGAACTGTCTCACTATACCTCCTGTCAAGGTAGGGAGATAGTAGGACGATACTACCTAGGAAATATTATATTTCAGGTCATATCCTGCCCTGAGTGTCATAACAAATCATGTAGAGACATAGTCAGCAATTGGATGGTCGTGTTGTACCAGTGTCTTACTTTGAAAATGAGATGCTACAAACATTGTCATCTCAACTGACTGGGAAACCCGCAGCTGTGGGGTTTTCTCAAGTCATCTTATGTTGCAAGAGTCCTAAGTGGGAGCTTCAAAAGTTAAGTGACTCAAATTCGGGCTGCCTTATTTTACATATATTACCACACCTGGCAGAACCTTATATGCTGAAATTTAGTCTGGTGATGTAAACCAAGAGAATAAAGACAGTCATTATCAGTCTATGTGACATTCTAATTAAATAACATTGAAAGAATAATTAAATACTAGTACAAGTGAGAGACAGATTGTAATAACAGTTATTTGTGGAACAGAGTTACTTCAAGGATCAAGACCACAGAAGAAAGAGTGACAATGATAATTAAATTCACTTAACTGTAAAATATTTATTGTAATTGAACTATATTTTAATTTTATTTGATTTTGAGTTCTATTTGAGTTTTCAAAGAATATCAAAGAAGAAAAAATATCATGTATATAAAAAAAAAATTACCAATTGTATCCACAGTTTTGAGTAAATCATTTACGTTGGTTCAAGTTACTTATTTGATAATTAATTACCCCTAGATAAGCTATAGTCTTAGGTTGGTCTGGGATAGGAGGCATCATAGGTGACTGGGATTTCACATTACCATCTCACCCAGTAATCTATACAGCCTGACTTTAACCTTTGACCTCGATACACCATTACTCTTTTCAGAGAATGGGGTATTTATTTTAAGACCAGTCTCTTATCTGGCACTATCCTGATATCATCTGATACACCTAATTATCCATTATCTTACACACTAAATAATCTCTTGCCACAGCTCATCTGAACACCCATAATTTTTTTTTAATGCAATATTGGAAAGAAGGGCAAGATAACGGCATATACGCTACAGCACGAAAACCACTTCTTAAGACGGACAGGACCTGGCCTGTCAGAGTGAGCCAAACTTTCGGTGTGGAGGCAACACTTGGTGGGAACTGACAAAAATGGACAACAAGGGCAGAGCTGACATATTTGCACTAAGCAAGAGCAAGATTCACAGCTGCTGTGTATGGCTCGACTTTTGAAATCAAACAGGCCCTTCAGCAAACAGCTTTCCATGCGTGGTGTAAGGCAGAGAATCTCAACATGTGTTGATCTCTGTAACCCTTTGGATTTTAATAAACCTTCCTGTACCCCTATTCAGTATGAAAGGAAACAAATTCTATAGTTTATCATGCATATGGACATAAACAATAAGCAAGATTAATTAATTTTTTACTATAAAGAAAACGGCATTCGGTATATAACATTTATTTAGTGTCAAAGTTGTTAAATAAATTAGTGAGACCCTTGATTCTGCTTCGTGTCATCCAAGTTTTATTCTTAGTACAATTTTTGAAAGTAATACTCACATATCATGTTCAAACTTTAGTGGTTAGTGCACTGGCTTCCTAGCTCAGTGGTCTATGGTTCGACGCCCAAATGATGTGGGATTTTTTTAGGCCGCAAACGGCTCCTGGGTCGACCCAGCCCTAATTGG